>JAMPIV010011177.1:290000-329255 GCA_024509875.1 Oreohelix idahoensis
CAAACAGTACACTGACACCTATCTTATGGACTAGAAGGAAATAATGCTGGAATTGCAGAGGCGTAGTAACCATTAGGGAGGAGTATACTGGTGTAATTTGTTCCAGATGAAGCTAGCAGTGGCCTACAGCACTGAACGCAAGTGTTTGTTATGTATTGTGCTCATTGTGGAAATAGTTTATAACTTAGTTTTGAAATAGGAGGTACAACCTTCTTGTTTCAGGGACGGTGGTCAAAAGTCATTGAGGCAGCATTTGGCCTGAGTTACTGAATCCTGAGGCTGACAGCATACTACTGGGTCCAGATAGCGACCAGTGAGGTGGCTCCAGAACTCATTGAAGTAATCGAGCAGAGGAGTCTTTTACTGCAGTCATCACGAAAGTTAAGAAAGTGTGGCCAAGGAGCTCAACATGATGTGCCCCCCCCCCCCTCTAAAATTGACAGTAAATAAAGAGGGACTATAAACTGTTTAAATTGACAGGAACTGTGAACTTTTCCCAATGATAAAACACTTGAAGTCATGATGACAAACAACACTCTAGCTTGAAAAAACAAAACCAGTATTACTCATATTACTACTTCACAACTTACACACATAAGATAAGAATAATAAAATATGTCAATAACAAGATTAAATTGATACACTGTGTACATACTACTTGTAAGAATATTGATTGTGATTCCTGGTTCACTGTGTAGTTGAATCAGGATATCTCTATGTAAAGAAATTAATACATATATATATATATATTTGACTTTTCAAACTGACTCTTTTAAGGTAGTCTTATAAAGTGTTACATGTGTGTGAGTGTCACAGTGTTGTAAAGTGCCGTGAAATAAATTAAATTGTGTATCTGTTTGTTGTTGTTGTGACTTACACTTCATCATATGCATAACCCTAGACATTCAACGTAGTCATCACTATATTCCAGAATAGGTCTGACTGAGATATATATATATGTGGTAGCAAGTAAGGTTATCTGTAATACTCCACATTATTAGATACAGATACCTTCACAGCTGATCTCAGTCAGTACACTAGTCCCCTATAAATATTTATATCATCCCACTTTACCACATATATTGGGGTCCGGTCTGGGATATTGAACTTTCTCCTGTTATATATATTGGGAATTATAAGAATTAAAAGGTATCCTTGGGTGGAATTAAATAAGGTTGAGCTCTCAGTGCCTGTGTTGTAATTACATAATTAATTACAGAGTATATTGTTTAGTTAGATATTGTTTACATTTATCTGTTAGAAAATGGCGGACCTGGCCAAATTTCGATCTGCTGCTGTACAGACTGCAAAAGAGTTAGGAATGGACGGGCAAGTTATGATTGCTTATGTCACTACTGAATGTGACAAATATATCGAACGGGAAGAAAGAAGATTAGAAAAAGAGGCCGAAAGAAAATTAGAATCTGAAAGGTTGGCCGAAGAAAGAAGGCTGCAGGCTGAGGCTGAGACTAAGAGGTTGCAGATTGAGGCTGACTAGGAGGCTAAGAAATTGGAGGCAGAAGAAAGGAGACTGGCTGCAGAAAGGGAAGATAAGCGATTAGCTGCAGAAAGGGAAGCAGAAGATAAAAGATTACAAAGGGAACATGAGTTACGACTAAGGGAGTTTGAGTTTCAAGGCCATGCTCCTGAAAATGGTGCCAGTCCCTTTACCTCCGATGCTACTGCTAGTCAGGGAGCCTCAACCTCAGCTATGAATTTTCATTTAGATCATTTCGTTGAGAAAGACGATGATATTGAGAGCTTTTTAAATAGATACGAACTATTAGCTACCTAAACTACTGTCAGGTGAAACCTATCACCAGTTCTCTGCACGGTTAGAGACATACTTGGAGAAATGGACTTCTCTGGGGAAAACCCAAGATCTTAAGGAAATGGTCCTTATAGAACAATTAAGAGAGTCCATGGCTCCAGACCTGAGAAAGTTTCTCATGGAACAAGGTGCAGAGAGGCTGGGTGAGTTGCTAAATGTTGCAGAAAGGTATCAAGCAGCTCAGGCAGAGGTATCAGGTAACAAAAAGAAACAGGTGGATAATTTTAGGGCACCACAGAACTTTAATAAATTTGATCCTAGAGATCAAAACAAAGGTAAGCACCAATTTGATAGGCCACGGTATGACAATAAAAATAAAATCCCACAATTCGATGAAAGGAAATATGATGAAAGAAAATCTTTCAACCAAGGGAAAAGGTGGTGTAAAAATTGTAAGATGAACAATCATGACACTGACCATTGTAGAAGGAAACCTCCTCATTGTGCTGCTATGACATCTGGGAAAAAGGAAAAAAAGGTCAAACCTGCAGAACTACAGGAACCATACCATCCCCCAGTGTGTGAAGATGTCATCTGTAATGGTGTCACTATAAGGTGTTTATATGATACCGGTTTAGATTACGATTCCGTTGTAAGTTCTCACCTGGTGCAGGCCGATCAATACACCACAGAAACAGTGGAGATTCAAACTGCAACTAAGAATGTCCAAGATCTTTCCAGGCCCGCATCGGGCTCTTCAGTCACCTTCGTACCCATAGACTAACCTAACATATTCTTAAATAATTGGATGAACAGAGTGGTCTTCATCACCCGTGATGGACGAACAACCAAACCAAGGATGTAGCTACCATGACACTTCCCGTCGCCCGGATAAAGGTGAAAACGCGATATGTGGAAGGAATCATAAAAGCAGCGGTGATAAATGAGCCAATCTACCCTCTGATATTGGGGTGTAGATATGTCTTCTTGGGGAATCCCAAGAGACCTGTGATATTGGCAACAGTGCAGACCAGATCACAGTCTAAAAAGGAGGAGGATAATCCAATAAATACTCATCCAGATGAGATGAGGAAGGCACAGGCTAAGGACAAAACACTCAAGCCGTGTTTCAAGAAGTTGCCCAAATCTCATACACCTCCAGGCAAGGGAGAGTTTTATATGAAGAACAAGCTGATATATAGGAAGGCTGGATCTAAATCCAATGGTCACGGACAGCTGGTTCTTCCTACTTCATATAGGACTAAAGTGTTGGAACTAGGGCATGCGATTCCCTTCAGTGGTCATATGGGGATCAGCGCAACAGGACAGCGTATAGCTTGTCACTATTTCTGGCCAGGGATAACTGAAGATATCAAACGATATGTAAAATCCTGTCCAGAGTGCCAACGAGTAGCACCTAAGCATTGGACTGCACCAGCAACTCTGGGAGAAATGCCCATAGTAGGAACACCCTTTGAGAGAGTTGCCGTGGACATTGTGGGACCTCTCACTCGAACCAAGAGGAGGAACAGCTACATTCTGACTCTGGTGGACACTTGTTCTATGTGGGGAGAGGCGGTAGCCCTGTCATCCATTGACTCTAAACATGTGGCAGAGGCATTGCTCACAATTTTCACACGGTTAGGCTTTCCCAATCAAATCTTGACTGAAAATGGCTCTCAGTTCAGGGGGAAACTAACAGAAGAAGTTTTCAGGATCTTCCAGGCCAAACACTTCCATTGTAGTGTGTACCATCCTCAAGGAAATGGCCAAGTGGAAAGATTTAATGGCACGTTGATGTCGATCCTGAGAAAGTTGGCACACGAAAAACCAGATACATGGGATCAGTACCTTCACGCCGCCCTCTTTGCTTATCGGGAGGTACCCCATAGTTCAACCGGAATGGCCCCGGCAACATTATTATTTGGAAGGCCAATAAAAGGTCAACTAGAAGCGCTGTTAAGAACGTGGACTGATGAAAAGGCAGAGGAAAACATTACATCCTCATACCAATATGTGAATGAGCTGACCACTCGTTTAAAAACTGGCTGAAAACTTGCCAATGAAAATTTGAGACAAGCCAGGAAGAAACATGCTGCCTATTATAACAGGAAAGCTAAAAACAGAGATTTGGCTGTGGGAGAGAAGGTACTGCTTCTTCTCCCCGGTAGTCAGAATAAGTTACAAATTGGATGGCAAGGTCCATATACAGTTCTAGAGAAGGTGTCTAGAACCAATTATAAGATAGATAAGAAGGGGAAAGAAAAAATCTATCACGTGAATCTCCTGAAGAAATACTTGGAAAGAGAAAATCAGGAAGAGCCACACTTGTTGACCTTGTCCATTGCCATGGAGATGAAAAAGAAACCACATTCATCATATGAATATCCATTACATCCCTGTGAGACAGCGGCACAGGTGAAAATCAGTACACATTTAACGAAAACTCAGAAAGAGAGAGTGCAACAGGTTCTAGATAATCATGCAGAGGTGTTAACAGACCGACCAGGGCATACAAACCTATTGGAATATGATATGAAACTGATAGACCCCACACCTGTCTGTATGAAACCCTATTCGATTCCTTTTGCTAAGGAGAAAGCTTTGAAGGAAAAGATAGACTATTTGTTGAAGGAAGGAATTATTTCACACAGTGAATCTTCATATAGTTCCGGTGTTGTACTCTTAAGGAAACCCTCTGGAGAACATAGACTCTGTATAGATTACAGGAGACTGAATGCCATTACCGAAGGACAAGTGGATCCATTGCCGGATACAAATCAGTTGTTTGCCAGGCTAAATAAAGCTAAATATTTCTCAAAAGTGGATCTGAGTAAAGGATACTATCAGATTCCAGTAAAGCCTGAGGTTAGACCATACCTAGCTTTTAGTACCTCAGAGGGACACTATGAGTTTAACAGATTGCCATTTGGATTGAAGAATGCGCCTAGTGTCTTCTCTAGAATGATGAGAAAATTATTGGACCCTCTGAATAATCCATGTATAACAAATTTCATGGATGATATCCTTATAGCAACAGAAACATTTGAGGAACACATTGACTCTCTGAATATGCTGTTTAATCGACTTAGAGAAGCGAATTTAACAGCCCGACCAACCAAATGTTGCGTTGGATGTAAAGAATTAGAATTCTTGGGACACACAGTCTATCAAGGAAACATGACTCCTGACCCAAAGAATTTAGAGAAACTAAAGAAAGCCCCGAGACCACAAACCAAGAAAGACGTGAGATCCTTTGTCTCATTATGTGGTTTCTACCAAAAGTATATCAAAAACTTTAATTCCATATGTGCACCGTTAACTGATTTGACACGTAAAGGAAATCCAGATCGAATTACATGGACATCACAATGTGAATTGGCTTACCAAGAATTGAAGAAAAAGCTCACAAGTAAACCTATTTTGAAATTACCCGACTTAAGTCAAGAATTAATAGTAAGAACGGATGCCAGTAATATTGGGTTAGGTGCAACTCTGCTACAGAGATCAGATGCATTGGATGGGGAATTAAGCCCAGTGGCATATGCTAGCAGAGGCATTTAAGTTACAAACGGATCACAAACCTTTGTCGTTTCTAGCACAGGCTAGACATGAGAACTCTAGATTACTCCGTTGGTCTTTATTGATGCAGCCATTTGAGTTTAGCATAGAGTATATAAGTGGAAAAACAAACCTGGGAGCGGATTTTTTTAAGCCGCCATCCGTGTGATGAGAATCACCCTAAACCCCAGGAATAATAATAAATTTCTCTATGTGTATATAGAATTATAGACTGACATATAACGTCTGTTTTAAGAGGGGAGAATTTGTCGTGAGACATTCTAAATACCCATATATAAATTCAAAAAGTAAATGTAAAGCCTAACACATAAATTCAATAACAAGGAAAGAAGAATGGTAAAGCACAGTGCGGTCACAATGGCGTACAAAAATCCCCCTTTTCTGCTTCGTCTGCAAATCGTAACGTTTTCACGTTCATAATAAAAGCCTACTATATCACTACACGCTTTCTACAATAAAACGTGTACTGTATTTCTTGGAAAAACCTTGAGATACGCAAGCTGATCAATGACCTAGATTTAATATTTCATTCATTCCATACACGGCGTAACTAAAAAACAGATAAAGTAGGAGAGAGAGAGAGGGACGACTGAAGGCAGGAAGCATGCAACACTACACACGTCGCGCGATTAATAGTAACGCCAATCCCACGTGTAAGGCCTGCACTAACTTTTTTCAAATAAACAGTGTCAGGAAATCACTACTACTACTACAAGAATCAGGTTTTAAAACATGAAAAATGCTTATTAGGAAACCTGAAATTCTACTGATTTACATCTAAGCTCCTGAAAGTACAGAAGACACCCTATGACAGAGAAGTGAACGCGTGGTAAAAAACAAATATACGACTATCTTTGGAAAACACATATTTTGAACGCCGCCATGTAGCTCGCTTTAACTTATTTATTATTGTACGGCAGGACTTGCTAACCAAGAATATGTTATGTGTTATGCCTTTAGTCTATTAATAAAATAATTATGGCCAAAATAAAATAGTGAGGGTGCCTGACAGCATGGAATCATTTCTGCTCATAAAATTTTTTTATAACGTGTTTGAAAAACATTACGTTACGGAAATAGCCTACCATGTTAACTCCTATTTGATTGGCGGGAATGAGATGTAAGACTAAACACGATTAGTTGGACTGCAAATACTAGTTTTTGTTGTTATGGGAAACGAATAGAAGGGGTAATTTTTTGAAAAGATGGGTAAACATGGCATGATTGGTTAGATCTGCCAATATACTCAATTCAGGGCGTCTGTTCCGGGCCACATCTTGTAATAAACCTACTAAGAACAGTGCGTTGAGCACCAGTGCATAATTTTTTCTAAAATAAAAGCCTGGGACACGAGGCAGATCGGAATTTGTGCCTATTCATTGCCAGTCAACGAAACTGTTTATTATTTCCAATGAATTGTGGTAAGCTTGAAATATGTGATATCTTTTAATGAAAATTGAATGTGAATTGATGATTTATGTCTGTCTATGTGTGTGGTTCAGGGCCAACTTGAAAAAAGCCTAAATATTGCTCCAACCTGACTAGGAGGTGTCGGAAAAAAGTAAAACTGCACGGGATTGCCAAACAGTACACTGACACCTATCTTATGGACTAGAAGGAAATAATGCTGGAATTGCAGAGGCGTAGTAACCATTAGAGAGGAGTATACTGGTGTAATTTGTTCCAGATGAAGCTAGCAGTGGCCTACAGCACTGAACGCAAGTGTTTGTTATGTATTGTGCTCATTGTGGAAATAGTTTATAACTTAGTTTTGAAATAGGAGGTACAACCTTCTTGTTTCAGGGACGGTGGTCAAAAGTCATTGAGGCAGCATTTGGCCTGAGTTACTGAATCCTGAGGCTGACAGCATACTACTGGGTCCAGATAGCGACCAGTGAGGTGGCTCCAGAACTCATTGAAGTAATCGAGCAGAGGAGTCTTTTACTGCAGTCATCACGAAAGTTAAGAAAGTGTGCCAAGGAGCTCAACATGATGTGCCCCCCCCTCCTCTAAAATTGACAGTAAATAAAGAGGGACTATAAACTGTTTAAATTGACAGGAACTGTGAACTTTTCCCAATGATAAAACACTTGAAGTCATGATGACAAACAACACTCTAGCTTGAAAAAACAAAACCAGTATTACTCATATTACTACTTCACAACTTACACACATAAGATAAGAATAATAAAATATGTCAATAACAAGATTAAATTGATACACTGTGTACATACTACTTGTAAGAATATTGATTGTGATTCCTGGTTCACTGTGTAGTTGAATCAGGATATCTCTATGTAAAGAAATTAATACATATATATATATATATATTTGACTTTTCAAACTGACTCTTTTAAGGTAGTCTTATAAAGTGTTACATGTGTGTGAGTGTCACAGTGTTGTAAAGTGCCGTGAAATAAATTAAATTGTGTATCTGTTTGTTGTTGTTGTGACTTACACTTCATCATATGCATAACCCTAGACATTTAACGTAGTCATCACTATATTCCAGAATAGGTCTGACTGAGATATATATATATATGTGGTAGCAAGTAAGGTTATCTGTAATACTCCACATTATTAGATACAGATACCTTCACAGCTGATCTCAGTCAGTACACTAGTCCCCTATAAATATTTATATCATCCCACTTTACCACAGCCTTGAAAAAGAGTCCACACTCGTCAGTAACCCCAAAATGTTCTGCCGTCTTTCTTTGGCTGCTGCTTTCCAGAAAATGTAGAACATCAACCTTTTCCTTCATTGTCAGCTCCTTGAGTTCTTTCCTTTGGGCCATCAAAAAAAAAGGTTAGGTTAATTTTGTCAACGATAAAGTGTATGAAAAAACAGTCTGAGAGAGAACTTAAGTTTAGTAGTTGAATTACTATCAACCGACAGGTCAGTCATAGCAAGAACGAAGATTTTGCTTAGAAGTTGGTCTTTTTATACTACATGTGTGCGGAAAAAATCAAAGAGGTTAGGTTAATTTTCTTTGTCGGCAAGCATCATTCGAAAAGCGGTCAGAAAGCGTGTGCCGACAAAATTCAAAGACACTGATTTTTTTTAAACTGGTCAAGTAATAGAGGGTAAATTACTATTGTGTGTCATAGCCCAAGTGGTCAAGATACAACTTACAGAGGTGGTCAACTTATAGAGGTCGTCTTTCATTGAGTACATGTGGTGCGTGTCCGGTCTATGAAAATGTGGTCAACTTCGGGAAGTGGTCAATGTAGGGAGGTGGTCAACTATGGAGGTTCTACTGTATATATATATATATATATATATATATATATATATATATATATATATATATATATATATATATATATATATATATATATATATATATATATATATATATATATATATATATATATATATAAAAAAAAACAATAATCGCATTCGATTTTCATCGGTTGTGCAAACAAACAGAAATGATCAAAAAACAAAACCAAAAAAAATACTTACTGTACCAAACTGTTTATAGGTTCGTCATCAAATATAAAATCTGCATACAAATGCAAGTTCATAATAATGGACAACAATTTGTCAAGAAAATATACTGTAGCGTTCCGCTTACAATGTGACAAATGGTCAAAAAAATACAGGTACATCAATATGTGATGTTTATTTCTCAATTCAAGGTATAATGGACAACAATTTATCAAGAAAATATACTGTAGCGTTCCGCTTACAACGTGACAAATGGTCAGAAAAATACAGGTATATCTATATGTGATGTTTTATTTCTCAGTTCGAGGTTTATCAACATGTGAATATATCCGTTATCATGTTAGTGATTTCCCATGAAATCGTCATGGTTTGCATGTAACAATGTAGTATTTCGCCAATCCGCGAACTGTGTTGATTAGCATATAAGTTTTACCCAACTTGCAAAATGCACCAAGTCAAATTGTAGGTGAAAATATATATGTCTCGGTTACAAGTATTTAGTAGAGTGGGGTGTATATTGGGATAAATGACGGAGTAGGGTTTATCACCGTGGGAGGAGAACGAATGTCAGTCATGGGAATGTACTCGGGGGTCTTAGGGGCGTTAGCTGTGTCAGTGTGGGTAACAATGTCCTCATTATCTTTTATCGATGTCCGCTGTGGACATCTCATCTTCTTGTATACATGGTATTTATACAATAAACCGCTTAAAATTCATAACACCAATTATGCTAGGCAAAATCAATAGTCCTGACACTCTAGTGTGTCGGGTCATGACCTCTGGTGTCTCACTGGACTCAGCAATGCGAGAAGGGGTGTTTCCCAGACTACGAAGAAGTATTTATAGAATTTGATAGACACGTTATCATAGGTATATTCCTGTTGAATATTGAGGAATGCACGGAACGGAGCTTGCGGAGAAGGTGACAGGAGATGAAAAGGCGTTAGGATGTGTAAGGAAGAATAAATTTGACGTCTGATTCGTCATATATCTGTGAGAAAGGGTCGTCGGCTTGAATAATGTGAGTGGCCATATACGATCATTCAGGTTGGAAAGTAAAGGTACCATGTGTGCGAATCAAATAGTTCTAGTACAAATGGCATTTTTTGTAACAGCATCATTAAGAAAAATCGCCAAAATACAGTCTCGATGCGACTGAATATTATAAAACGGTCTTTCCATAACACTTGGAAACACTTGGTGAGTTAACACATTCAAAAAAAAAAAAAAAAGAAAGTCTCATGTGTCACAAAGGAAAAATATGTGTGTGCGTATAGTATGTTTGTTTTTGTCACTAAATTCACCAAGAAGGGTAAAAAAAACAAAAAAAAATAAAAACTGTTGTAAAGCATAAGTCCTATTATAAAGATTTTCAAAGGCAAAAGTGGTGTAATTTGTACAGTGGGTACTTTTCTAATCATAAAGATTTCGTACCTAACACTTGTAAAAAAAAATTTTGTATAACTAGAGAACTGAGATAATTTAAAGTTCTGTTTAACCTGGATAATATAGTGTTATAGAATGTTTGCAAAAGTTCTTCAATTTCTTGACATAGCGGTGTAAAAGATGTAGTCCTAATGACAGTCCATGTCGACGAAGAATCTGAAATAATTGTATAAAATTAAAACACAGTGGTGTGACGCCATAATAACTTGTTAGTATATGTGGGTGTTGCAGACGTCGTAACTGTCAATATCGTCAGTATCATCAGCAGGATCTTGACTGAGGCTGACATCTTTCTGAACAAATAAAATTTCCTACCAAAAAAAAAATAAAATGGACACTAGTGACTTTAGATGATGGGGGTAACGAGGGAAAGTGCTTTTTGTAGAGAGAGCACTCGTTGGGTACTATTGCTGGGTGAGTACCTTTTTGTTATTAGAGAAGATTGATTCTCCAATAAACTAATAATCGTTGAACTGGACGTTTACGAATGTTGACATGAGGAACTTGGCGATATCCCTCAAGGTAGCTTTTGTCAATCGTTGTATCAAGAGGATGGCGTATTTCGCACTGTCGAGTGGGTGGTGGCTGCAGTTGTTGAGGGTAAGTATGAAGTAGTATTGAAATGGTGCACCTCATGCTGCGTGTTGTGGGGCTGTCTGCGTTTTCTTCGCAATTTCATACGTACTTGCTCTTGAGATAACCGCACAAATTGTGTTAACGGTGGGGAGTCATCTGTTGAGCCAGAATATGGGCGCTTCGTTGTTGTGCGAAATTCAGTGTTGTTTGGACTGTTCATACTTTCGTGGTCACTCTCGGGATCTGCTGTATCCAGGTCAGATTCGTGTCTCAATGGAGGTGATGAAAGAATAATATCTTCCTCAAGTGTGCATGTAGCGCTGTGTGTGTTTTCTTCATTAGCCGGTGCTGTGTGTCGAGTATCATTATCATCAATATGCTGATTGTTGTGAATTGCCCTACTTTGAATCACCTGTGGGGGCGTCTCGTCTTCACTATCCGACTGTTCATCAGAGTGGTAGTTGCTTGTTGAGGGTTGTTCATTTCTATTGTATGTTTGTTGTCTGGGTTCCATGGTATGTCTTCTGTCATCAAATGTTCGCTTCACATAATCACTGGGGTTGCGACGGGGGTCGCGTGGGGAGTATGTTGGGGCTGATGAGGGGGTAGGGAATTATGGTTTTGATCATGTTAATAACGTTGCGAACACCGATGTGTTGTTTCTGTGTAGTGCGGCTAGATTTTCATGTCTTTCTTGTGATAAGTTCTTCTGTAGGGCTTCTTTGTTCTTCTTAACTGTGTCCTCCACATACTCCTCTTGTATCATATCGTTCACAAGCTGTCTTACCTCTTTTTTTTCTTCATTCTCTGACTTCGATCACGATTTGCTTGCTCTATTCTTCTCTGGTGTCTCTTCATGTTCTCGTCATCTAACATTTTCGTTAGAACCATATCTATTTCAATTCTTGTTTCTGGAAAGTGTGTATGATACCTTTCCTCTAACAATCTCCATACTATTCTTCTTGACAAGCCAACCTCAGGCCGTGCTATGATGGCTTCTATCACCGTCTTTAACTCCTTTATGTTTGGTTCGGCCATCTTATTCTTTACCTCGGCGATATCTCTGTACTGTGGTACAACTACTTCTTGAGCCGTTTGTCGGTTCTTCCCGTTTTCACTGAGTGGTATGTTAGATTTTATGTTATTGTCTAATATATGTGACGACGTTTCCTTTCCTCTCATGACGTCTTTATCATTTTGTGGTGGCCCCAAGTGTGACGCTTCAGTATACATCTCTGTTTGTGTTGCTGAAACTGTAGCTCTATTCCCTGTTTGTGTTGCTACACTGATCATAGTTGTTTTCTTCACCTGTGGTTCTGGGTCATTGACCTTACTTGACCTGTCAACGTTTGTTTGTGTCGCAACAGACCTGATCTTTGTTTTCTTCACTTGTAAGTCTGGCCTTGGTGTTACGCACAAATAATTACTTTTTCCAAAGTCTTTGTATGATCATTTTTCGTATGTATGATCATTTTTTGACTGAAAGGTGTATTATGTTTTTTACAGTCAAAGGGACATAACCCGAGATATCGAGACTACAATTTTGTTATGAGTTTGCCTTCTCTTGTATAGAGACACGTTCGGTCTATAATTTCTTGAACGAAGCGTGACCATATCTCCTTATTTGGTAGTATCAGTCAACTGTTGTAGATGTCTGAAACCTGTCTTAACGCTTCTGTTCATGACCATAAAAGGCGCGACTGTGTAAGACTTTTATCTCGAATGTTCTTAGAATCGTCTTATGTGAGCGGCGACTCAGATATTGGAGTTCTGCGCATGTCAAAACTGGTAGTTCGTTTGGTGTGTTCCGCCCAGCTCGGGAGTTTAGAAATGGTCTGAGCAGCGAGCGGACGCAATGTGCGTCTTGTGATTTTCTGAGGGAAATACATTGTCTTTGTGAGTTAGTTAGCTAACTAGACTATTTCCCAGTATTATTCAAGCCTGCCTGGAGGCATATGTTCGTGGTTGATTTCCGAAGAAAGGTAATTCCTCTTGTATTGAACTTTATGCTATCATCTAGAAGTTCGTCATTTTGTGGCTCCTTGCTCGCCTGTGTGATTCAAAATGGAGAGGTACTTTGACTAGGATTTTCGCCACCGGTATCTTTATACCTGAACTAGTTATATATATATGGGTCGCTCTAGACCAACAAGACTATTGTCTGTGTTTCAGGATTCGTTATATCAGAGATCACGTCCAAGTCAGATGGTTAGACTTAGGAAGGTTATAAGGGTCGGTTTGACCTGTATTCCATGTATGCTATTCACGTGCAGACAGTAAACGGACTTATTGTACACATCTGATCTGCTAGCATCAGGAAGGGAGCATTTATTATTGTCTATGAACATTGATGATCTGCAGCTGACACTGTTGCAGAAGATATATGTATGAACCTTAGGCACCCAGATCTGTGCTATATATATATATATATATATATATATATTATTTATACAGCTTCATGAACCAGAACTTTATGATATCGAATATACAGAAGCTATCTGTTTACAATAGAACTATTGAGTATTGAATCCTACATGACTATCAGCTAATATGATTTTGAATGCTGCATTCGTTAAACCATGTTGGTGATGACAAAATATCATGACTGTTTTGTGGCGTGCAATAAATGGTATAAAACATAAAGCGAAGTTACCATTTTCATGACTCTACACATCATGTTGCCTGTGTTGTACCCTGTGAACTATTCTACTGCAACATACACAGCAACACTATAAACCAGAGAAGACACCTACATCTTGCACTTTTATACCAGGTGTCGATAGGGGTGGTGATTTGTCGTCAGCCTAAATCCACTTTTGGTGGTCAGACCCTTTGGCTTATCATTCCAGTTAAATCCACCCTTATCACTTGGTTGACTAGTAATCATGCGGGCCCAACGTGTGTCACTTGATGTTACAAAACCGACCTGGTGATGTATGTTAGGTGGTGTTCTCCATTGCTGTATTGGTCAGATATGTACCCTCATTCCATCTTCTGTCGTTATCATACATGTTTGTTGATCAGTCATTGTGACATTATTTACTTCCCATATCTTTTGTTGTTTGATTCCGTTGATAAAATTTCTAACAGCTATGCGACAATATCTTTTATTGAGACTGTTCCAGTGGCTGTCGACAGTGGCTATGCGACCCGTTTTGTTGCTGTTGTCTCGATACGTGATCTGGGATCTTCTATTGTAGTTATGTGGTGTGCTCTCTGATTCACTCCGGCAATATGTATTGTATCTCTCTGGTTTTCTCCGGTAATATGTATTGTTGATCTCTGGTTCTCTACGGCAATATGTATTGTTGATGTCTGCTTCTCTCTGGCAATATGTATTGTTGCTCGTATATCTGTGTCTGTTCATTAGCCATCTCCGAAATGTGTTAGAATCGCCCGTGAAGGGGGTTATAACTGAGCGAATTTGGTTATATTTATTATAGTGATCTACATTGGATAGCGTGTCTGTTATCCGTTGCAACACGGTCATTGTGGGTTCGGCCTCTACAGGTAAGGGTATGTTAGCAGGATGGACGTTTGCCTGTTGCATTTCCTGTTGCTGTTGTAGCTGCTATGCATATAACGCCTGTTGATGTTGTTGCTGTTGTTGCTGTAGCGTATACAACGCTTGTTGTTGCTGCTGTTGTTCTAGGCTTGGATCCATTTTATTGATTATGCCTGTCTGTCTTCACCAAAAAAAAAGGGTAGGTCACGGCGCCAATTAGTGTAATATGTGGCCGTGTATGTTTATACGGCACTAGTAGTTATATTGATTTTATGTAGTCAGAGTTAATCCTTCATATGTTGTGGTGGTTCAAGTGCTAACTGGCGTTCCGACAGAGATCGTAATACTTGACCTTTTGTTATTTTTTCAACCCAGGAATGTTCTTCCCTTTGAGTTTGGTGATAAGCAAAACAGTTTCAGCACAACAACGTATATCCACAAGAAATTATTGTAAAGTTCCACAAACAGCAATGTAGAAAAATTCAATTAGAGTTTATTGATGTAATTAGACAAACACTGTAAATTTCACAATGATGATTGGTTATCCGATATGAAAAAAATATGTAATCCAACTGAATAATATAGGTACATCCAGATAGAATAATATATGTATATCCACAAGAAATAATTTACTGATTTGTTTACTCCAAAACTTGTCTTGGTATCCTCAAAGACGAAGTTCTCCTAACGCTTTCTGTAAAAATCCTCTAGTCTAAAGTTATGGTTTCATTAGAATAATAAATCCTGAAATCGCTACCTATCGCCCACAACTCTTCTATTTATACTATTTCTTCTTTTTTCCCGCCTTTTTTCACACGACCCGTCCTTTTTTTCACACGACACAATAATTAACATTTGCACTCCTCTCCTCAGCTTTTAGACCTTTTTGCACACGACATTCTGTTATTTCGACTTTATTTTCACATGTGTGATCTTTTCCAACTTAACAAAAGGATTAAAAAAAACCAGATCACACAAACATTCATTTCCCACTTTCGCGCTTATAAAACCCATTCATTATTATCTGGGACTGACCTACGTTTGCCCTGTCAGAGCAGTTACTGGCAACTGAACTTTGAATGAATACTGCGTTTTGTGTAAAAACGTCTTATTTGCTTTTAAGGTCTGTCATTCTTACATGTAGCATTTTCTAGCACATATAAATGCTTATCGTGAAGTAGGAGGGACAAAGCTAGCGTGAAAGGTCAAGCGGTCACATATTATTTCAGGGTTCCCTGCAGAGGATTAGTATAACATCGGTCCAATAATCGTGGGTGTTTAGTCTAAGTTGATTTATCTTTTGATTCCTATTATTACTAGCCTTGGTTGTGTCTCTAATTGAAACATGCATCTTTTCCTTCGATGTTGATGAATTGATATTTTATTGCTTTGCCATAGGTTTTTTTTTTTGTTTGTCAATAAATTAGAAAATCAACTCGGCGGATCAGACGCTTTTTCTACCTGTACTCGTACCTATCACTATCTGTACTTGTTGTGACAGAATGGGGCGACCCCGATCGATCTCTTTTTCACTACGCCAGTATCAGTTACAATTTTTGTACTGATTTTTATTATAGGCTTTCAATTGTTGCACATTCGTTCTTTCTTTTCTCTGCTATGTGTATTAGATATTATGTATATTCCTTCGTACACCCCTCCCAGATATTAATCATCATGTTTGATTGTTATCTATTTCTCCCTTCGTTGCAAGGAGCGGCTGAGATAATTCTCGTCTACCACAGCTTGACCACGGCAGATCAACACGAAAATCGCCTGCGCAATCTGCTTAATCACTTAGAAAACAAGGGTGCGTCGTTGCCAAGACGGTAAGAGACGGATTTTCTGTGTGCTCAAGCAACAGATTAGACATTACTTTAGATAAAATTAACAAATTTATGAGTTCATACATAGGGCAAATCGGATGTTTACAGAATTTTTTTCAGAAAAGTAATGTTTAAAATTTTGCACTACATGAGTCATGCGAAATATTCAAATCAGATTGGCTGATCATTTGAGCTCCATAATAAACAGAGCGGGGTAGGACCTTTAATATATCTGGCGTTTGTTCAGTGTTCCTTCACTGTGAAAATTTACTCTGAGGAATCGCTTGCCAAGAACAACCAGACTTGCCAGAATAAAATTCAGGATTTCCATTTATCATACCAGAATTTTATTGGAATACCTTGTAAGACTTAATACAGCCCAGGAAATCCATTTTTATAAGGAACCGGACTCTGAGGAAACTGAATACCCAAAGTCAAAGAAGGAGTTTTATTTCCAGTCTTGGTATTTAAAATTGGTGGTTCTCTTTAAGGTATAAAGCCGCCCAAATACTTCGATCCGTCACTTTTAATTCTGGAATACTTTGTCCGATCCGCTCTCTGGCTCCGGGGAGTTGTTACTTGATGTTATTGAAAAATGCAGTTTGATTTGTGTTCCCGATTTCGCTAGATTATATTTCCATTTCTAACTCCAAGTGTCAGATATTTCCGACAAACTTGCCAATAAGAGCTAAAGTTTCTTCCGGTTCTCAAATTGGACCAATCCTGTCTCTTTAGTACTATGTGAGTTGGGGTAAATAATTACTATCATCGCATGTTTTAAAAATCAATTATAAAATTTTAACTCGTGACCTCTTTCAAATATGGCAGTAATACTTCCGATTGCATTTATACAAACTCACAAACACGTCGGTGAACATATTCTCTGGCTAATACCTTTCCCAACATAATCCTCACAGACGGTTTATCTGTATTAATGATACAGAGATGGCCCAGCGGAAACGATTACATATTATCACCGGTGTTTGCGTACATCTCCCAGATAGCTTTCTTTCCGTCGATCGGGCGAGAACACGTTGTGTCAACAATGACCGTCTCTATCGAAGGTGGCTAGACGACGTAGGTGATAAAAGTATTACCCGCAGACCTGTCTAATTAGCCTTGTAATACTACGATTCACATGGTGAAACGTAAACAAGTCTGGAAGGGACTAGGCAATAATGTAGGTGCAGAAAATATGCAAAAAAATAGGAAGATCATTGAGGAATATGAAGGAATGAATTGATACTACAGGAGAGAACGAACGTTATGAGAAAGTACATTACTGATTTCGTCACATCAGCACTGAGCAAATAGTTTGATAGTTTTACCAAGGAGTTCGTTCTTGAATCCCATTGGTAAGTGAGGCACTGGAAGACCACGGAATACATGGAGAAGAGAACTGAGACAGACAAGACGGGGAAAGAGATGATATGGAAAGACCTAAAGCTGATGGCACATAACAAGACTTGGCATGAAGCATATGTTTCTTGGGGAGTTTTAAGATGATGATGATTGTCACTAAGGGTAGATTGTTGTTTAAATTATAAGATATCCTGGACACAAAGTTGTATCAGGTCATACCAGGATAGTGCCAGATAAGATACTGGTCTTATAAGAAATACCCCCTTCTTTGAAAAGAGTAAGGGTGTATAGACATTAAAGGTAAGATCAAGCTGTATATGTTCCTAGGAATGATTATAGTGTTTTATCCTAGGTTCCTAAAGGCTCCTCTCAAGATCCTCCTTTGATTATATTATTAGCTCTGCTAGGGGTATTAACTAAACTATCTACCAACAATAACAGTAACTTAACTTACATAATTCAAGTAAGTCTGTTGGTAAATAATTACAATTTATTTTATACACGTTTTCTTTTCTCTGTGAAAATTTCTCACTGAACTCAAAATTTGATTACAACATTAAATAAATAAAATCACTTGTAAAATGTTCAAAAGTATCTAAAGTCTCTAAATTTGTAGAAAGTTCTTCTCTCTTGGTTGAACTCCCTCTGGATGTAGAATATTTATATCTTAAGAACCATCTTATTACACAGTTATTGAATGATTGTCTATACTGGCTTTAACTATGCCCAAACAGATGTCATCATTAGATATTACTGTCTTTAATAGTGGTGTTACTGGGATACTCTGAACAGTAGCCTTGTTTGGCCACTTATCTGTTGTATTGAAGCCGGTCACTCTTCTGACATGGAAGGAAAGGTCAAATGAAATTCCTCCAGGCAGTGGATACTGGATGGCTGTCCCTATGAACAACAAGGGCACTCGCACCACTAGTTCCTTTCAGTAGTGGCTGACTCTTTAAGGTGTACTTGGATGACAGGATATAACCTGAAACATATTTGATTAACCACTATATTGTCTATCATTATCCCTCTATTAAGGATGTAGGGGATGAGAAACAGTTTCAGATAATGTGCAAGTAGACGCACAGGGCAAAACAACTCAGTAATAACGCAATCCAGTTCACTGTGCATATATTTTTCTCCAATTCCTTGGTTATAGCTATCTGTCCATGATTCGCTTCCATACATTTATTAGGTCTTGTATAACATACTAAGTAATATATCAATCAATACAGTAAAGTAATTCCTTTCCGCCTTTCCTATGTTCCTGGTGTGTGATCCATTCCTTCAAGAAATAATTCTTTAAATACTTTTCTAAAACTATAGATACACTTTCGCTACCATTCTCGAATTATTTGAATCAACATTGGCTTTGTCTTGGTTCCAGAAATTACACAATAGTTTCATAACGCATCTACACACTTCCTAACGCACAATTTAATTAATTAATTGATATATATATATATATATATATATATATATATATATATATATATATATATATATATATATATATATCTCAACGGGCTGATCACCCGTTTGCCAGTCACTTTGATTAAGGAAACAGCAGCAAACGGATTGATTTGTCGTTGCCCTAAAGACGCCATTAGGCGTGATGGGAACAACGGCAAAGAAAATCTATTCGCTGTTGCCCTTAAGACGCCACTAGGCGTAATGGCCACTGACTGCTTTGCCGGTCGTTGGCTAAGGACGGAAGAAGAAGAAGAAATATATATATATATATATATATATATATATATATATATATATATATATATATATATATATATATATATATATATATATATATACTTTCTTACCCTCAAGTAAATAAAGTCGAGCTGTTAATGGTCACGCAGTCTGCTCTCAGATGCAGAAGGCAAAGAAGTCTTCACTGACAGAACTGGCGCTCTCGCTGTATTTTAATTTTTTTTATGGCCTGCTTTCCATTTAGGGCACGTCCTATATATAGGCCAAGGCCGAACGACAGAGGGAGCTTTACTGCTAAAGTTTGTTTGTGTTCCGAAAATGTATGCATAATCTGTCTAGGTGTGCAAATATGAAAAAATAAGATTCCGATTATCTTCCTTATTCCTGGAGCGATTTCCTTCATCTTAGGCTTAAAATACGCCCTGGATTATTCTTTTCTTTTCTAACTAATTGTCTTTTACTTTCCTAAGTCCATTTTATTCTATGCGTAGCCTAAACATCAAAATTAAGGACTAGCCTGATATTTCGATGCATTCCACTCGATATTTCTCCATTACCATATCACTTACCGTGGAAATCTTTGCACACACTATTAAATGAACATTCCTATTATTGAATTCTTGACTTCTGCCATGCTGTACTTCGCTCATAAGTCTGTAGCTTAACTCCAAGTGAAACAAAGTTACACAGATTTGAGCTCGCCATGTTAGGCTAGTACGTTTTGTAAACACTGCATGAAGGTGCAATTCCATTGGTACGTCTAACATACCGTTTTCACAAAGTATGGCGCACCGTTTGGTCAGAATGACGTGATGTGAATCAGACTTCACGACAATGATACTGATTTACATTCGATTACGTTGTTGCTTTCAGTAGTTAAAAAAATAGAAAAAGGGGGGGGGGGGAGAGAGAAAGAGAATTGTGACGTTATATTATGGGTTATCTTGGTTTCTTTGACGATATGACACATGGGGTTAATCGATGGCAAAAATTGCGTGACGTCATATGTAAACGACCCCTATGGTGTAGGTCAGGGTCAGCAACCCAGGAGCTATTCGGAACTACTTTAGAAACAATAAGCCCTCTAAAGATTTACCATACGTATGTGTACGTGTGTATATAGACATATATATCTATAATACATAATTAAAGCGTATTTTCCGCCTGTGTGTCCTCACGACATTGTTTGATCACTTCTAGGCTACGCAGAAGTCTGCAAAATGGCTTGCTGATAGGGTTTAAGAATTGATGTCCTAGAAAAATCCGAAAAACCAAAAATTAAATAACACGACGCCGTAATTAAGCCAGAAACGATGTGCACCAAAGGAAAAATTTGTACATTTTTTAATTTTAATTTTAAAGGGAGATCAGCACCTTATTATAAAATTAGAGATTGCATGTGATTTATAATTTAAAATTTTCTTACTTTTACAATCACTTTTACAATTTAAGACAGATTCTATATCGCAAATATTAATATTGTTGTTGTATAATTATAAAGTAGTTCACCTTAAAAAGTGGATTGACATTATGCATACACATTACAAGTATACTTTGTTGTTTGGATTGGTTTGGTTTTAAGAACTATCTTCATAGTTGTGTAGTGTACCTGATACACAAGGTATATATTTAATAAATGTATTCAGGGCATTCACACAATGAAATCGCTCCGAAATACACTGAGGTCGCAGTAAACATGAATGTATGCAGCATGGTAATAGGGACGTTTTCCGAAATGCAGATGTCAAGCATATCAGTGAAAAGGGGACTGCAAAGAAGAAATGATCCCACCTAAACTTTACAACTGATGGGTGTGGAACCAAGAACTAAACAAGACAGATAAAAATACGGCAGACTAAATAAGAAAAAAAAAAGCAAATGTACAACGGCAATAGAAGCATAGCTAAACCACAAATGTAGAACGGCAATAGAAGCATAGCTAAACCACAAATGTAGAACGGCAATAGAAGCATAGCTAAACCACAAATGTAGAACGGCAATAGAAGCATAGCTAAACCACAAATGTAGAACGGCAATAGAAGCATAGCTAAACCACAAATGTAGAACGGCAATAGAAGCATAGCTAAACCACAAATGCAAAGACTGGAACTACAGCACATAAAAGACAACACAAATTAATGATGGATAATGTAATTCTGTAAACGGTAAAGGTACAAACAACGGCAATAAATTATCAGAAAATGAATAGATAGAACCACAGAAGTAAAAACAGATCTACATTTTGAGTTTTATAGACTACACTAATGCATTTGACAACATGAATTACAAGTAAATTATCAAAATGTTATAAAAAATAAACATCTATGGTAAGTACCTGATAATAATTAAGTAATTGACAACAAACAGCAGCTGTAAGAATACACAGTCAAATCGGAATATTTCAACATGTTAAAAAAAGTATTAGACAGGGATGTGAGCTTTCACTAAATCTTTTTTATTTGCACCGTGGAAAAAAAATGAATAAAGTTATAGTCATCTCGAAGAGAACAACTTCTCCGGTATGTTTGTCAAAGTAAATTGAACAGTTGTAAAAATGGTCAATAGATTGAAATACCTGGGCACACTAATAAAATTGGATGGTAGTTGTATCTCAGAAGTGATATGTAGAATAGACCAAGTAAAACCAGCATATGTATGTATATATATATATATATATATATATATATATATATGTATATATATATATATATATATATATATATATATATACATATATCGGTCCTAAGATGCGTCAAAAGTGGAATGCGTCAGGGTCAGCGAATTGGCTGACCAAGACTGTACTCCACCTCCAAGTGGTGGTCCTGGATACAGGCTGCATCACTGCAGTCTGGCTGAGAGAGTAGGGATCGAAGTGGGAAGGCAAACCCGGTCCTAATAAATGCCGTGCCGAAGTCGGATGTGTCGGCCAAAAGGCGCAAATAGCGCTACAAACGGACACAACGCAACCAACGTCCTGTTCAGGACGAACGAGGAAGAAGAATATATATATATATATATATATATATATATATATATACATATATATACATATATTATATATATATATAGATATATATATATATATATATATATATATGTATATATATATATATATATATATATATGTATATATATATATATGTATATATGTATATATATATATATATATATATATATATATATATATATATATATATATATATATATATATATATATATATATATATATATATATATATATATATATATATATATATATATATATATACATATATACATATATACATATATACATATATACATATATACATATATACATATATACATATATATATACATATATATATATATATATATATATATATATATATATATATATATATATATATATATATATATATATATATATATATATATATATATATATATATATATATATATATATATATATATATATATATATATATATATATATATATATATATATAAAGTGCGTGTGTAAAATTGTAAGCGGGTTGATGAACTTTACACATAAAAGATATCGTTCTTATCTGATACTGTTCACAAATATATTTTAGTAGCCAGCTCGACAGTTTTCATTAGGAATGTAGAAAATGTACCTTTGAACCCAGGAACACCGCTACACAGGTAGGAGAGGTCTAGTCTGAAATTTATCTAGTTTAAAAAGTCACCTACTCCCACCCTCCTGCTGTGTCGCCTAGAGATCTAGAAAACATCTACTGGGAAATACCGATAGAACGAGATTTACTGGTTGCCGACCCCTGGTGTCGGTTATCCCTCGGAACTTTACGGTAGCCATGAAGGCTGGCCCAGGTCATCCTGAAAAGTCGTGGTCAGGGGGAGTTGGCAATGCCAACAAAGGGTATTCTATTATTGAAATTTCTACACTGGAGAATAAATGACATATCAGGAAACACACACACATTCATTTGACAATTTTGATTTGCTATATTTACATATGGACATTTATGTAACTTTCGCATATCGGCAACGGAGCAAATTTTTGAACATGAAGACACTGCATTTCCTAATTATAAACCGAAAGTCTGAGATGGATATTTTTCTTCATCAATTACAAAAACATGGTAACCAAATTAGGATCGGAAACGTTAAAGGGTTACGCAAATCGGAAGTCGACTAAAATAGCGACACAGGATGTTAGCAACCCATGATGTTAGCGACACAGGATGTTAACGACACAGGACGTTAGCGGGCTAAGTGATCGGAACCAGAATTAATCAACGACATCAAGGGTCGGCAACATTTCCATGACAAAGAGCCAAATATTTAATTTTGTCTCCGTTTAAAAAAAAATGAAGAGCGGCATGAAAAAAAAAATCACACAATATCCCTCATTCAATTATATATATATATATATATATATATATATATATATATATATATATATATATATATATATATATATATATATATATATATATATATATATATATATATATATATATATATATATATATATATATATATATATATATATATATATATATATATATAATAATAATAATAATAATAATAAATTCTTTAAGCACAAAACACGGCGCATAAGGCAGAAACCAGTGCTCTCCAGGTTGTTCGTTGTGACGCCACTCCTCTTAGCTCTTGCACATTATTTAGGCCCAACGTTCTTCCTTCTCTTATTATTGTTCTTCTGAGTGTTTCTTTTGGTCTTCCTTTTTTCCTCTTACCCTCAGGAACCCAAGTGAGCGCCTGTAGTGGTATTCTGTTGTTTTGCATTCGTAGGACATATATATATATATATATATATATATATATATATAATATATATATATATATATATATATATATATATATATATATATATATATATATATATATATATATATATATATATATATATATATATATATATATATATATATATATATATATATATATATATATATATATATATATATAATATATATATATATATATATATATATATATATATATAATTAAAATAATACACATCATTTTTGAAATGCCATTTTACTACACAATAAGTAATTCAATTTTTTGAGTAACAAATATTCAGATAAGATGTAACGTAATAATAACATAAAATATACAAATGAAAAGTAAGGAAATGTAATGAGACTTTTGCTGTTGGATTTCCTTCCAAAGTTGGTCAAAATTTTTTAATAATCTGTTATTTTCATTTTCAAGCATGACTGGAGACTCACGCCATTCAATTGGCTTCTTAATTTGCTTTTGATATAATTCATGTTGGAAAATTATTGTTCACAAAAATATGTTGATCCAAAAATTGAAAGAAGCCCAAATGCAAATTTCTTCAGCTGAACATAGCTGTCGGGTAAACAGTTCCAAACATCAAATATGACCTCATCTTGTTTTTTGAGCTCACTTATTTCAGATCAATTGTGTTGTAGTGACAGGGCTGATTTTTGCCTTTCAAGATTTTCAAGCTCATGGACTAGATGTGTAAATTTTGAACACCACAATGTTTTGTCCTCTAAATATACCAATTCAAGGTCAAAATCAGCTTGGTCACTTTGAGGAAAGGCTGGAAAATTCAGTTTGTTGATATCCGTGTCAAGAAGTTTTATCAAAAATGACAAGGTTCCCTTTTCTTTTCTAAACTCTTGAAAGCAATCAGCAAATGAAACTCATTTTCTAAAGAACGTTTTTGAGGAACTTGAGGTCAGTGCTACTTTTAGTAGTTTGTATATGTTCTTTTTATGCTGGGAAGTATAATAATTTGCCAGTTTCAATGTCTCCAGCAAACAAAGACAGCTTGTGCTCAAATGAAAGCACGTCTTCCAAGAGAAAAATAGCTGTATTGTCATTTCCTTGGAGTTTTTTTTAATGTAAAATGTTCAAGTGAGAAGTCATGTCCACCATGAAGTAGAATTTCTGTACCCGGTCAGGGTTTGATAACTCAGGATATTCAAGTTTCTTCTATTTCAGCCATAAAAATATGACAACATCTTTAAAGGACCCCTCCCCCCACACCCAAAAGTTTAGTCCACGAAAAGTTTGTGTCAAAAGGTGGTTGTAGTGCACCGACACTAGGGGTTAAGTAGCCGAGGGCCAAGAGCCGAACGAGATGGCGCAAAGAGCCGCATGCGGCTCGCGAGCCGTAGGTTGCCGACCGCTGAACTACATGAATAAGACAAAGTCAGAAATTCTATGCCTTAGTTACATACATTAAAAATAGGGGACACAAAATGAATGAGAACCACGAAATGTATGTGCTTGGCGGGCATGAGGAAACAAAGGAGATATAGCAAAGGTAGCGTCGGATTCTTCTCATCAGTTAGTCTACTTGAAACTATTTTAAGAAAGTGAGGAATTTCCTTCTTTCAGTTCTTTATTTCTTTCTCTACTTTTTTGTTGTTGTTGCAAAGATTACTTACTATTACCGCTCCATTGCGACTTTTAAAAAGCTCTGATTCCTGTCTAGCGAGGTCAACCCATGAATGGCATTAATTTATTCATTGATACCCCATACCAATACAATAATGGGCCCTCAAACGCTCAGATTAAGCCCAGGCGATATTTCTTGTAGTGACACCCCCCCCCCCCCCCAGTTGTTTAAGGATATAGTGTAACAAGCGGAAGATCTGTATCAGTGGCTTGGCCCCTCTATGAGACGAGACCCGGGGACAATCGCTCTGTTGGTCGCACTTCTTGTAGGGCCTGACAACTTCTACGCTGTAGATGTTAATTACGTTTCAATCCGCTCAGTTTGTGTCCATTTTTATGGTTTTTAGAACAAAATGGTTAAAATGAAAGCGAAAAGAGCTCAAACTTTAAAACTTGTGACTAATAATAATAATTCTAACAGTAATAATCTACTATTCCTATCTTTCCATCTTCCCCTACCCTAAAGCTTTAATAATATATTGATAGTATTAATAAAACAAACAGTTGATACTAACCTCAGCTCAGCTCAGCTTGCGGTATCAAATGAAACTTGGCACAGCTAGAAAAAACTAAACTCCGGTTGTTTCATTTTCAGTTTCAAATTGGGTCTTTCCAGTAACTCCTGTCATTCATGAACATGTTGCGTTGTTGATCCGTTACCGTGGACACGGCGGTTTGCGAGCGACACTTTAGTTTTTCCTGACCGCGCTATTTATAGCTTTCGTGACAGAGGTCACGTAGTCAACTTCCTAACGGGGAAAAAAATGTGGCGGTGTTTACTTTCGATAGGGCTTAATTAATGCTTTTAGGCTACTTTATTATTTTAAATACCGGCTTTAGTTCTGCGTTAAGCTAGACTAGAAATGTTAGAGTAAATTTTAGAACAAGAACAAACATTTTATCACAATTAGAACAGAAGATACCTCGTATAATAGTCTGAAATAGTGTAACATTTACTTTTTAAAAAATATTTTGTTATGGTTTGTTTCTTAAGCAAATTACACTAAAACGATCACAGAAATCAAAAGTAGAAAACCTGCAGAAAATGGATGTCATAGTTTTGTTTTGAATTCATGCGTCAAACATTAATTATTGAAACTTTAAATTGCAAGTCCACATTTATTACCTTAAAACAACACACCCAATTGTCCATAAAACATGAGAGCTAACAATTATCTCTCAATCATACATCCCAATGGTCATGTAAAAATGAGTATGGTCAAGAGTAAAACGAAATGTTCAATTTAATAAATAAGACATACACCTATTAAATGATTTCCACACTCTGTTAATTCTGTCACTCTCACGCAACTGCCATAATTTGCTCTAGCCCCAAAATTTCGCTCAATTATCATTCACAATTTCTTTTTTTTAATAGGAGGAATCTGTACATTCACAGATGGAGAAATTTGTAACAAATGAGTTTCCATTATACATTTTAATTGTGAAGTTATATTTTTAATACCGCTGGCGCGTCTTTCAATTTTGGAAATAGTGGAATGTACAAATTCTCCTCCTTGCTCTTCATGCATGCCCATTCCAAAGCCATGAGTTCTGATCCAGTCTGCGCAATGTTTTTCTAATATGTGCTGTTTAGGAATTGTCTTACTGGGGAATAGCTTTCTAAACAAAGACATATATGTCGCTATTGATGCTGTTACTGATGATATTGATTCTTTACTAATTAGTTTACCGTGTAATATTTTGTTGTGTACTTTCTCAAATGCTTCGTTCAGTGAGTTGGATTGTTCTTGGGCAATAAAAGCTATGTCAGTTATATCTTGTTTGTCTGTAATTTTCAGTGTTTGTGTAATGATTGCTCTTGTAAGATCTTTATAAACTTGTGTGAGATATCTGTGGCAGTGATTCCCGTTGAATGCTCTGCTATGATAAGCCTGTGGTATGATTTTGTGTTTGGCTAGTACCTTGTCCAAGTGTGAGCAAATTGGACCAGACCTTGCACACAGATCTTGAAACTGATGTTTGGCCAGCGCATCTTGTGCATTTTCAAGTTTAACTTTAAAACTATCTGTCTCCTCCTTATCCTCACAAAGTTCAATACTTGCCTGAAAAAATTCAATTTTACCTTCTAATTCTTCTGCCTGTTTCCAGTTTCTACCAAATCTCTTCAAGTTCTTATTAGTACTAATGTTTGCATGTATCTCTTGCGGATTCTCAAATATCTTTGCGATTTTTACCTGTTCTAGAAGTCTGTGGTGTTTCAAGAAAATGCCTATTAAAATATGAAGGTAAGGAGGAGCTACATTTTCAATTTCAGTCTCTAACATTGGTTTGTGTAAACAATTATGGTAACGTGCCACTTGCCTTTTATTCCCTTTCTCATATTTCATATATCTATTGTAACCTCTTATCAACATGGCCAAACTTCTTGGTTTGCAAGTTGTATGCTCTCTGGGTGTCTTTATTTCCTTGTTTTGCTGGAGACACGGGTATGTTCCTTGAGCTCCAGACAAACCAAACATTTTCATCAAAAATTCATAATCCCCGAATAAGAGAACAACAACTTTTTTACCATCCCACTCTAAATCTTTTAGTGACTCTATCTGAGCTTTCATGCCATTCATAAATATTTCTAAATTATCATATGTATCTCTGACTCTAGGAATTGATGAAAGGATGGTATTAGATTTATAATTTGGTTTCTCAAAATTTACTACCTGCATTGTAACTGTGATGCTTCCCTTTCCATGATCACCCCCAATCTTTAGCCATACTTCATTTTCTGGAATGGAACCCTTATGTTACGTTAATAAGCCCACCCTCTTGTAATCAAAGAACACTAATGGAACAGCCCTTATCTCACACACAATAAAAAAGACATTCATATTATAAATACAAGATTAACAAGACTTGAAAGATAGATCAAAGTATGTGGACGTAATCTTTCTATAGCTTTACATGTTTTCTGACGCTTTTATATGTAGCTAAATATCATTATAAATAAATGAAAATGCCAAAACAGATGGTGCTTTACAAAAAGTAATTTTTTTACAACCTTATTTAAGATTTGCGAGTATCAGGAATGCGTTTACAGTGATTTAAATGTTATAAAATCTGGTGACAATATGCTTGTTCTTGTAATGTCAAACTCACAAAACTGACTACCACACATTCTCAAGATATGAAACAAAAAAAAAAAAGTATGTGGAAATAATCTTTAGCTTCCCTTCGAGAAGTCATTATAATTATTAACTCATACGAATGGACCGATTGTTAGATATTACATTATTAAATAGATTACTTCTGTTATGAATTTCCTCAAATGATGACGCTGTTTTCAAAAGTTTGTAACTCCGTCAAATATAATTTCAAACAAATAAAAATGCAATCAAAAATAGAACACAGAACAAAGTTATAGCACACAAAAGAATTTTAGCGCTGTGTTTATCCAGAACGAGTGTGTAATGATTTATATAATTACTGATTTTACACACACATCAGCTGATTTTCCGCGCCAAAACTAGCAGTAGGCGTGTACAGTGCACAGGAAGATTTATTACCCGGTGTCAAAATTCCGGTCACCGAAACTAAAAGAGCGCTCTGGTATAGGGCACAAACAGCCGTGGACTGTGGGTAAAAACACGGGAGAATAGTTCAAGGTGCGAAGTGGTTAGTTTCTGACTGGAAGGTGAACTGGAAGGTTGCGTGTAGAGGGAGAAGATGGCTAGATGTCAATGCTGGATCTTGTTGTTTAATTCTGAAGGAAGAATTATGAATTATTACCTGGTAATTTTGTATTTCACATAATGTTTGTGTTTCATGACATTTCCGTAATACAGTGTTCAGTTGGGGCCTAAATTTTGGTGTTGATTGGTTTACTCAGGAACGGATGTGTCAATTATGGTGTAAGAAGATAGTAAGCATCTTTGAGGATTAATAAATGTGACAGCATGCATCACCTCGGAATGTGTCATTTGGGGGCTCTTTGAGAGAAATTGTACCCGCCAGAAGAATCTAGCCAGCCGGGCCAAAAGTATTCAGCCATTTTACAATCCAGGGTTGCCAGTCAAGAAATATCTACTTATATTCCTGAGAGTTTCGCTCATGTATGTTGGCGTGTTCACACAACACTGAATTTAAAAGACAAGACCGTGTTCAACCTACTATCGATTTAAATTACTGGTTTCACGCAACACGTAATATTCAAGACATTTGCATATAGGAGCAGAATGTATTGCCACTAGTGTCGGTTATCAACGCTTCAGTTTGTGTCGAACGGAGGAAGCTACACTCTGTTTCAAGAATTTATATGCTTGGTTGACATTCATCAGCGATTGAGTGGTGGCTAGTTGCACAGCTGCACGCTGTTTTCAAAGACTTACATACGGTTATATATCCATTGTTATCGTCTTGTTTGTGGTCCTTACTGACGTTCTTCTTGTAATAGTGTCAGGATTACCATCAGTGATATGTACAACAGATTTCAACATTGAAAATCTACCCGCTTGCCGCAACTTGTGAAGTATCAGCAAGCATTCTTAATTCAAGAAAATCTACGCCCCCATCTTGTGCAGTATCAGTGAACATTCTGAATTTAAGAACGTCAACGCTGCTTGTCGCATCTTTTGCAGTATCAAGGAACATTTATAATTCAAGACATCCTTACGGTAGAGTCTACGACGCTTGCCACATCCATGCAGTGGAATTGATCATTTGAAAACCAAGCCATCATTACAGCAAGATGACTCGCCAGTACAGCTCACTGCCTCCTCCCTTGTGCATGAATACTAAGCAAGGCACCATACAGTGACAGGCTGCTAAACAGGTAAATCATTTTTGTGCTATCATTGCTCTTGTTCGTGCGTACCACATTGTTGGCATTCCTGTCTTTACCTCATCTGTTGCTTGTTGTTATTATGCGTGACTTATATGTTTGCTTAAATTATGTTTTAGTTTCAATGTTTAGTCTTCTTTATGGATGAACTGATGTTGAGTTAATCTATTAGGATTTTGTTAAAACTAATCCCTTAAGGGGCCACACCTGTGTTGGATCGGGTGATATGGAGCGCCCTGAGTGATTTCTTTGAACATAATACACGTTAGTTGTGTTGGTTTAGTTCGTAGAAAGCGTGTCAATCGTATAAAGCCTCTTTCTTGTCCAGTTTACATGTTGTATTCTTCAGTTATTTTTCTTACTATCATTGTACATAAGTTCTTTTGTTAGTCCCATTGTAGTTGGTCGTCTATCAGGTTCGGTGTTGTATATAAATCTATATTTTCTATTATTTCTTTTTCCTCCTCTTTTCTGTACGTTTTTATCCACCACCAGCCTGCTAGTTTTCGTTGTCCTTATTGTAGCGTCAGTTTTTTTCATCCATCAACTGTGTCATACTGTGTCATGAATATCGAATATCTCGCTGTATAGTTAGTAATTAGTTTACGCTACTGCCGTTTGCAGAGCAGTTTACCTTGTATAAATATAGATAGTTTTTTCTGGTTTGGGTAACCTCAATATTAGTCGAAGGCAAGATAGCACGTCTCAGAGACTTTATTGATATGGGAAAACAGTTAGACAAAACAGGCCTCGAACTGGAAACATGGGCAATGAAACAGTTCAAAGAAGCAGAAATAAAGCGAAAACAGGACGAGGAACGAAAAGAAAGATATGATGAAAGTCAGGTAAAGAGAATTGAATTTGAGGCGAAACAAAGGGAAGTTGAGGAAGCTACCAAACAAAGGGAAGTTGAGGCAGCTACCAAACAAAGGGAAGTTGAAGAAGCTATCAAACAAAACTGGAAATTGAAAAGGAAAGAACCATTGCTTTGAAGAAATTAGAATTGGACGCTTCTAGTCATGAGCCCTATGGTAGAGAGTCCTCGGGAAAGGAACCATTCCATACATATAAATTAAAGTTACCAAATTTTACGGACTCCTTTGACCTGATCCGCGTGTACCTAGAACGCTTTGAAGGAAAGATGATATCACTGAAAATAAAGAAAGAACAATGGAGTTCCATGTTATGCGATCTGCTCACGGGCTAGGCGTTACAAACTTTTTTTTATTACCTGTAAATGACCGGCTCAACTATGATGTGGTAAAAGAAGCAGTGCTTCGCAAATACCGTCTTACTTCACATGGTTATTCTATGCGTTTCAAAAACGAGAACCCAGTAAGGATAAGTATTTTGGTGACTTTATTTCTAACATCAAACTAGCATTTACACGCTGGATAGATCTATCTGGGATCAGTAAAGATTTTGAAGGCCTTAAAGATCTCATCTTGAGAGATAAATTCCTCTAGGCCTGTGGTTCGGACTTAGTTGCGTTCTTTCAAGAACGTGACCCAAAGAATCTTGACACCATGTTAGAGCTAGGGAGGCAGTATATGACTGCCCATCCTGGGAGGGCAGTACATAAGGAGGTGGAACCTGATAATTTTCCGGTATTTTCTGCAAGAGAAGTAAACAGTGCGCCATATCGTAGACCGCGATTTGATAATGTAAACAGACAATACGACAGGAGGTCGAGATTTGATAGGACATTTAACCACGATTCCAGACCGCGTTATTCCCCGCCCAAGCGTTTTCCTCAGCGTAGGTCAGATAGCTCTAAATGGGGTGTCATAGCAGTGGTTCCTGGCGCCACGCATCCAAATTTTGTGACAAATCAGGTCCAATCCCTACTAACACACCCCCATCCAGCCCAAAGGGAAGTTCTAGGAATAACTACCGCCGTGAAGCTCACTGTTACCTGTGTAATGCGACGGATCATTTCCAAAAAGAATGTCCGACCAGGAAGACAGCGCATGCAAACGCTACATCGGTTTTGGAAACATTTAACAGTGAAGATTGTCTAGGTTGTAGGCTTTTATTCGAACCTAACTGTAAGCCGATACTGATCTGTGGTCACGCTTTGCCTGTGTTGTCATTGATTTAAATGATGAAAGAAATGATGTACATACTTGTTAAATTATTAACCTTTTCATCCAGTGCAAGTGTAAAACATATTCACTCTAACTGTAATGAAAGTTTACAACCTTTTCAACTGATGTAAATGCAAACACATTCAAACTATATTGTTAACATTTTCAACAGAAGTTAAATTTAAAACTATTCAAGTTAAATGTAATGATAGTTCTTCGCCCACTAGGATTAATATTAATTCTCAGTGAAGGTAAAAGTTCTCAGATAGATAGGATGGTGGAAACAAAAGAGGAGGGCATATAAGTATGTATCGGGAATACTCAGAGGGTATTCGTTTTTCTTGTTTTGCCATGCTAGTTGGTGGTACCAGCTGAGGGTACCATTTCTGGAACAAGTGAGGCAGAAGTCGACGCTAGTCACCATCATCAGACGGGTCTTATAGACGTGGGACTAGCTTGGTAGTTACTCCGTGACACTTCTTGGAATGTGCTACAACTATCAAACTTGACCAGGGACGCGAGCGACCCAGTAACCTATCTACGAAGAACCAAAACATCAGCGGGAGCAGAAACAACCAGTGGCAGCTAATTAAAACTTAAAAGCTGCCAAGTGAACAGTCCATTTTCAAAAACCATAACATCGCACTGTGATGAATATTTTTTCTAAACAATTATTCATTTTTATATCTGTTAAACAGAATTGATTATTAAATTTGTTACTTGCATAAAGACAAATCTAAAGTTGATTTCATCATTTTGAATGTACTTCATCTGTATTGTCTCAGACAATTGATTAAATACACGTAAACAGAGCAAAATAATAAGAGGAAATTCGCTGAATTAACTCAGCTGGGGGCTTAAACGAGCTAACGAATTGCAAAATCCTTCACAAAAGGTAACAGCAGATACTAGAGTTAACATGTTCAGCCAATGCAGCATTGTTCTCGCTTTCTGAATATCTTGTGAAACTCCCTTGAGGTAGAAACATCATTATCCTTCTATCTACAACTCTGCCAAGAATAATCCTGTGCAAAGGTAGACACCTTTAAAGACGCACATCACTTGCTCTTGAGTTTTAGCCACTGTTGGACTATTACTGCAGAGCTAAAGGAGGCAACCCGTGACAAATCTCATAATTTCTACCCCTTTGGGTAGAATTTCCGCTTGCCCAATGTTTGTGCACTAGTTCAGTGGTCCCTCTAAAACATCCCATAATTTCAGTCTTCTGTTTCATCTGCAATCGACTGGACAACAGGGCATACTGGGGGTTATTACAGACAAAAACAGATGTATTTATTGTTCTACTCAACGCAGAAGTCAGATTATGTGTTAGAACATATAAACATTACTGTGGTGAAGTGGGATGTTATAAATATTTATAGGGGACTTAGTGTACTGACTGAGATCAGCTGTGAAGGTATCTATATCTATTAAGAGTAGTGTATTATAGATAACCTTACTTGCTACCACATATCTATATATCTCAGTCAGAATTATTCTGGAATAGTGTGATGACTACGTTATGTGTCTAGGGTATGTGATGATGAAGTGTAAGTCACAACAACAGACAGATAAACAATTTAATTTAATCCACTACTCTTGACAACACTGTGACACTCACATACATATAACACTCTATGAGAATATCTTAAGGAGTCACTGATAACTTTTCAAATAACAATATGTATTCATTGTTGTCATAAAGGTATATGTGTCCTGATTCAAATACAAAGGAACCAGGAATCACAATCAATTTTAATTACAAGTATATGTACAGACTTTATCAATATGAATATTGTAGTGACATATGTTATTAAAAATATCCTATGTGTGTCAGTTGTGTAGTAGTAATATGAGGTAATACTGGTTTTGTTTTGTTCAAGCTCTGTTGGTATTTGTCATCATGACTTCAATAGTTTGTCTTTTGGGACTAGTATTGGAGATGTTCTCAGTTCCTGATATTAAGACAATTAAATTTCCCTCTGAATGTTATTTTTACAAAGTCATTTCAAGATGAGGGGACATAATGTTGAGCTCAGCTGGCCAAATCAGCTTATCTTGCGTGATGGCGGCAGGAAAGGACTCCTCTGCTCGAATTCTCCCCTGGGCTCTGGAGACACCTCACTGATAGCTAAAAAGACCAAGGAGTATGCTGTCCGACTCTGGATTCAGCAAAGCTCTGACCAGGTGCTGCTCAGTACCATCAAGACCACGGTCCCTGTAAACAAGAAGGATGTACCTTCTACTTCATAACTAACTTATACTCTCTTTTTACACTGATCACAATACATCACAAACATTGAGTTCGGAGCGTTAGGCCAACTGTCAGCTTCATCTGAAATACTTTATACCAGTATTTACCTCCTTAATGGTTACCACGCCTCTGCACTTCCAGCATTATTTCTTTCTAGTCAATCATCCAGGTGTCAGTGTACTATTTGGCCATTCCATGCCGTTTTACTTTCCTCCGACACCCTCTGTTCAGGCTGGAGCATTATAGGCTTTATCTCCTGTTTGCCACTGAACTACACATATATATACAGGCATAAATTAACAATTCACATTCAATTTTCATTAAAAGATACTGAATGGTTCAAGCTTACCACAATTCATAGAATAAACACAGATACGTTGATTAGCAATGAATTCTGGCACATTTACTGGCACAAATTCCCATCTGCTTATGTTCCAGGCTTTTATTTAGCAAAAATATGAGCTGGCTTCAACGCACTGTTGCTTTATCAAGCTTATTTAAACAAGTGGTTTCGAACTAACGCTCCTAAGTGATTATATCAGCGAGTCTGGCCAATCGAGCCACGTTTCGACAAGTGTTTGAAAAAATGTTACCTTCCTACGTCTCCCTAACAACCAAGATAGTATTTATAGCCCGACCAATCGTGGTTAGTCTTTCATTTGTTGCGCTCCAATCAATTTGGAGTTTACATGGTAGGCTATTTCTGTAACGTAAGGTTTTTTCAAACACGTTATAAAAAAATTTTATGAGCAGAAATGATTCCATGTTGTCAGGCATCCCCACTATTTTATTTTGGTTATAATTTATTAATTCCTGGACTATTTGCGTAACGTTTTACATATTCTTTGTCAGCAAGCCCTAAGGAACCCAAATATCCAAATTTAAAAGAGCTACGTGGCTGCGTTCAAAATATGCAATTCCTTCTACCTCCTGTTTCGAAGATGTGCTGTCTGGGTACTGTAATGTTTTCAAACGTAAACCCATATAATGTTATCTTTCCTAATAAGCGTTTTTTATGATTTTAAAACCTAACTCTGGGAAGGGTAGTGAATTTATCACTGTCCGTCCGAAAAAGTTAGTGCATGTAGTCTTACACGCGTGATGGCAGCATTTGTGTATCGCGCGACGCGTGTTTAGTGTTCGGCTTTCTGCCTCTCCCTTCTCGCTATCCTTTAGTCCATCTGTCTTTTGTTTTTGGTAACATAGTGTAGAAAAAGACATGAATGGAATTTAAAATTTAGGTCAACTTGCATATTTCAAGGTTTTTCTTAGAAAGGCAGCACATTTTATTGTGTGTTTGGGAAACGCGTGTATGTTGCAGAAGGCCTTTAATATCAACGTGAAAGCGTTACAATTTGCCGACGAAGTAGAAAAGAAGGGGGATTTCGAGTACTGTCATTGTGACAGCACTGTTCTTTACCATTCTTCTTCCTTTATTTATTATATGTATTTATTAGGCTTTATATTTACTTGATAATTTATATATGTGGATTAGAATATTCCACGACATCTCCCCTCTTAAAACAGACATTATATGTCAGTCCTTTATTCTATATACACATAGAGAAATTTATTATTATTTCTGGGGTTTACGGTGATTCTCATCACACGGATGGCGGCTTAAAAAATCCGCTCCCAAATTGGTTTTTCCAGATATATACTCAATGCTAAAATTATATGGAGCCAAAAGTAAAGACCATCGGAGTAACCTGGAGTTCTCATGCCTAGCCTGTGCTAGAAACGATAAAGGTTTGTGGTCTGTTTGCAACTTAAATGCCTTCCCATATAGATAAATATTGAATTTCTTTATCGCCCATATTACTGCAAGACATTCTTTTTCGCTAGCTGAGTAGTTGATTTCAGCTTTATTCAACTTTCTGCTAGCATATGCCACTGGGCTTAATTCCCCATCCAATGCATCTGATTTCTGTAGTAGAGTTGCACCTAACCCAATATTACTTGCATCCGTCCTTACTATGAATTCTTGACTTAAGTCAGGTAATTTCAAAATGGGTTTACTTGTGAGCTTTTCCTTCAATTCTTGGTAAGTCATTTCACTTTGTGGTGTCCATGTAATGCGATCTGGATGTCCTTTACGTGTCAATTCAGTTAACGGTGCACATATAGAATTAAAGTTTTTGATATACTTCTGGTAGAAACCACATAATGAGACAAAGGATCTCACGTCCTTCTTGGTTTGTGGTCTCGGGGCTTTCTGTAGTTTCTCTAAATTCTTTGGGTCAGGGGTCATGTTTCCCTGATAAACTGTGTGTCCCAAAAATTCCAATTCTTTACATCCAACGCAACATTTGGTTGGTCGGGCTGTTAAATTTGCCTCCCAAAGTCGATCAAACAGCATGTTCAGAGAGTCAATGTGTTCCTCAAATGTTTCTGTTGCTATAAGGATATCATCCATAAAATTTGTTATACAGGGATTATTCAGAGGATCCAATAATTTTCTCATCATTCTAGAGAAGACACTAGGCGCATTCTTCAATCCAAATGGCAATCTATTAAACTCATAGTGTCCTTCTGAGGTACTAAAAGCTAGGTATGGTCTAACCTCAGGCTTTACTGGAATCTGATAGTATCCTTTACTCAGATCCACTTTTGAGAAATATTTAGCTTTATTTAGCCTGGCAAACAGCTGATTTGTATCCGGCAATGGATCCACCTGTCCTTCTGTAATAGCATTCAGTCTCCTGTAATCTATACAGAGTCTATGTTCTCCAGAGGGCTTCCTTAAGAGTACCACACCGGAGCTATATGAGGATTCACTGTGCGAAATAATTCCTTCCTTCAACAGATAGTCTATCTCTTCCTTCAAAGCTTTCTCCTTAGCAAACGGAATCGAATATGGTTTCATACAGACAGGTGTGGGGTCTATCAGTTTCATATCATATTCCAATCGGTTTGTATGCCCTGGTCGGTCTGTTAACACCTCTGCATGATTATTTAGAACCTGTTGCACTCTCTCTTTCTGAGTTTTCGTTAAATGTGTACTGATTTTCACCTGTGCTGCTGTCTCACAGGGGTGTAATGGATATTCAAATGATGAAAGTGGTTCCTTTTTCATCTCCATGGCGATGGACAAGGTCAACAAGTGTGTCTCTTCCTGATGTTCTCTTTCCAAATATTTCTTCAGGAGATTCACATGATAGATTTTTTTCTTTCCCCTTCTTATCTATCTTATAATTTGTTCTAGACACCTTCTCTAGAACTGTATATGGACCCTGCCATCCAATTTGTAACTTATTCTGACTCCCGGGCAAAAGAAGCAGTACCTTCTCTCCCACAGCCAAATCTCTGTCTTTCGCCTTCCTGTTATAATAGGCAGCATGTTTCTTCCTGGCTTGTTTCAAATTTTCATTGGCAAGTTTCCAGCCAGTTTTTAACCGAGTGGTCAGCTCATTCACATATTGGTATGAAGATGTAATGTTTTCCTCTGCCTTTTCATCAGTCCACGTTCTTAACATAGCTACATATGGACCTTTAATTGTGTGGACCTATTTGTCCATGCACCGGTATGGTCTCTTCCACTCGAAGCTTTATAGTGATGATTTTTCCTCCCAGAATTATCATTCACAAAACGACCGCTACCAATTTTTCTTTTGGGGCTTTCTCCCCACTTAAAATTCTTGATGAGAGATTTCCTCCCTACATCCTCTTCCTCCAGTTTGTTTAAGTCCGATTGAGGGATTTTCGGCTTATCCTGGGGTAAGACATCTTTTTGCACTCTCCGCATAGTGGCCATTGTAAAACAGTTAAGTGAAGCTTGTCCGTGAAAAGGGGCTTCCCATTCCATTTGGTTCACTTTTTCAAATTTATATTTCTTTTTATTATCAGGCCTAATTTTGCCCCGTGGCGTGTCCAGGTCCTGATCCATGTTCCCACTTGTGGGTGTTCCCTCATGTGCTATGCTACACCTTTCTACAAAATTCTCAATGTCCCATCTTGCTTTGGGCCAATAATAATTGTGAGCCACCTTTTGAATGATGGTACCTATTTTCTCATGGTCCCCATCTGGTTTCACATGTATGCTCCTTATTAATTCTGTCCTATATCTCTTTGGAAGAACCAGCTGTCCGTGACCTTTGGATCTAGCTCCAGTCTTCCTATACATCAACTTGTTTTTCATGTAAAAATCTCCCTTGCCTGGAGTTGTATGACAAGTTGACAATTTTCTGAAACAAGGCTTGAGTGTTTTATCCCCAGCCTGTGCCTTCCTCATCTCTTCTGGAGTGGTATCTAACATAATATCCTCCTCCTGTCTTGAGGTCGACCTGACCTGAAGGGGTTGCCATATATACGGTCACAGGACTATTTCTTCCTTTTTCTGCAACGGTTTTATTTTTATTTTCAGTGGCTGTCAAATTTGGTGATAAGCAACTCACCCAGCCTCTCTGCACCTTGTTCCATGAGAAACTTTCTCAGGTCTGGAGCCATGGACTCTCTTAGTTA
>JAMPIV010011178.1:0-36351 GCA_024509875.1 Oreohelix idahoensis
GACTGTGGACCTAAAGTTATTGAGCACCACCTGGTCAGAGCTTTGCTGAATCTAGAGTGGCTGACATGCCATTACTCCTGGGTCCCAGATAGTGACGAGTGAGGAGTGTCCTCCCAGAACACAGGGGAGCAATCGTGAGGCAGGAGGAGGTCTCTTTTCCTGCCGGCCATCACTGAAAGTTAAAAGCCTATGTGGCCATTGTGAGCTCAACCATTATAGTCCCTCTCACTAAAATCTGACATTAATAAGTAAAGACAAGGGGACAATACCTTGTTTAAATTGACAGGAACTGTGAAACTTTTTCCCCATACTATTTCCAAGATAAACAAACACTGAAGTCATGATGACAAATAACAACATAGCTTGAAAAACAAAACCAGTATTACCTCATAGTACTACTACACAACTGACACACATAGGATAATATTAATAAAATATGTCACTACAAGATTCATATTGATAAATTCTGTACATATAACTTGTAATTAAAATTGATTGTGATTCCTGGTTCACTTTGTAGTTGAATCAGGACACATAAATTAGTGAAAGTAATTAATACATATATATTTATGAAACTTTACCAGTGACCCCCCCCCTCATTTAAGATAGTCTTATAGAGTGTTAAATGTGTGTGAGTGTCACAGTGTTGTCAAGTGTGGTGGAATAAATTAAATTGTTTATCTGTCTGTTGTTGTTGTGACTTACACTTCATCATTTACATAACCCTAGACATTCAACGTAGTCATCACAATATTCCAGAATAATTCTGACTGAGGTATAAATGTGGTAGCAAGTAAGGTCATCTGTAATACACCACACTTATTAGATACAGATACCTTCACAGCTGATCTCATGTCAGTACACTAAGTCCCCTATAAATATTTATATCATCCCACTTCACCACATATATTGGGGGCTCGTCCGGGATTTTGAATCTTTCCCTATTAAAAATATTGGGGGTAATTCACTTCAGGGAATAATAGAAATTAAAATAGTATCCTTGGGTGAAAATAAATAACGTTGAGCTCTCAGTGCCTGTGGTGTCTTTGGATAAGTAATATCAGAGTGTATTGTTTAGTTAGACATTATATAAATTTACCTGTTAGAAAATGGCGGACCTGGCCAAATTTCGATCTGCTGCTGTACAGACTGCGAAAGAGTTAGGAATGGACGGGCAAATTATGATTGCTTATGTCACTGCTGAATGTGACAAATATATTGAACGGGAAGAAAGAAGATTAGAAAAAGAGGCCGAAAGAAAGTTAGAGGCTGAAAAGGAAATTAAGAGGTTGCAGATTGAGGCTGAGGCTAAGAGGTTGCAGATTGAGGCTGAGGCTAAGAGGTTGCAGATTGAGGCTGACAAAGAGGCTAAAGCATTGGAAGCCAAGGAAAGAAGACAGGCTGCAGAAAGAGAAGAGAAGAAATTAGCTGCAGAAAGGGAAGCAGAAGAAAGAAGATTGACTGCAGAGAGGGAAGCAGAAAAGGAGGAGAAGAGATTACAAAGGGAACATGAGTTACGACTAAGGGAGTTTGAGTTTCAAGGCCATGCTCCTGAAAATGGTGCCAGTCCCTTTACCTCTGATGCCACTGCTAGCCAGGGAGCCTCAACCTCAGCTATGAATTTTCATTTAGATCATTTTGTTGAGAAAGACGATGATATTGAGAGCTATCTAAATAGATATGAACTATTAGCTATCACATATGGGTTAGAGAGAGAAAGGTGGAGCTTAAAGTTATCTCAAGGGCTTCGTGGGGCAGCTTATGAAGTTTTTGCCAAAATGAGCAGAGGTGATCAGGAAAATTATGACATGCTAAAGCAGGCTCTTTTGTTAAGATATGAAAAGAACGCAGAATTTTATAGGAAAAAATTTAGGAATGCTAAACTACTGTCAGGTGAAACCTATCACCAGTTCTCTGCACGGTTAGAGACATACTTGGAGAAATGGACTTCTCTGGGGAAAACCCAAGATCTTAAGGAAATGGTCCTTATAGAACAACTAAGAGAGTCCATGGCTCCAGACCTGAGAAAGTTTCTCATGGAACAAGGTGCAGAGAGGCTGGGTGAGTTGCTAAATGTTGCAGAAAGGTATCAAGCGGCTCAGGCAGAGGTATCAGGTAATAAAAAGAAACAGGTGGAAAATTTTAGGGCACCACAGAACTTTAATAAATTTGATCCTAGAGATCAAAACAAAGGTAAGCACCAATTTGATAGGCCACGGTATGACAATAAAAATAAAACCCCACAATTCGATGAAAGGAAATATGATGAAAGAAAATCTTTCAACCAAGGAAAAAGGTGGTGTAAAAATTGTAAGATGAACAATCATGACCTGACCGTTGCAGAAGGAACCCTATAGTTATGGCCACCCTTCAGGTCAGGTCGACCTCAAGAAAGGAGGAGGATATTATGTTAGATACCACTCCAGAAGAGATGAGGAAGGCACAGGCTGGGGATAAGACCCTCAAGCCTTGTTTCAGGAAATTGTCAACTTGTCATACTTCTCCAGACAAGGGAGATTTTTACATGAAAAACAAGTTGATGTATAGGAAGGCCGGAACTAGATCCCATGGTCACGGACAGTTGGTTCTTCCAAAGAGATATAGGGCAGACTTAATAAGGAGCCTACATGTGAAAAAAGATGGGGACCATGAGAAAATTGGTACCATCATCCAAAAGGTGGCTCACAATTATTATTGGCCCAAGGCAAGATGGGACATTGAGAATTTTGTAGAAAGGTGTAGCATAGCACATGAGGGAACACCCACAAGTGGGAACATTGATCAGGACCTGGACACGCCAAGGGGCAAAATTAGGCCTGATAATAAAAAGAAATATAAATTTGATAAAGTGGACCAAATGGAATGGGAAGCCCCTTTTCACGGACAAGCTTCAATTAACTGTTTTACAATGGCCACTATGCGGAGAGTGCAAAAAGATGTCTTACCCCAGGATAAGCCGAAAATCCCTCAATCGGACTTAAACAAACTGGAGGAAGAAGATGTAGAGAGGAAATCTCTCATCAAGAATTTTAAGTGGGGAGAAAGCCCCAAGAAAAAAATTGGTAGCGGTCGTTTTGTGAATGAAAATTCGGGGAAGAAAAATCATCACTATAGAGCTTCGAGTGGAAGAGACCATACCGGTGCATGGACAAATAGGTCCACAAAATTAAAGGTCCATATGTAACTCTGTTAAGAACGTGGACTGATGAAAAGGCAGAGGAAAATATTACATCCTCATACCAATATGTGAATGAGCTGACCACTCGTTTAAAAACTGGCTGGAAACTTGCCAATGAAAATTTGAGACAAGCCAGGAAGAAACATGCTGCCTATTATAACAGGAAAGCTAAAGACAGAGATTTGGCTGTGGGAGAGAAGGTACTGCTTCTTCTACCCGGTAGTCAAAATAAGTTACAAATTGGATGGCAAGGTCCATATACAGTTCTAGAGAAGGTGTCTAGAACCAATTATAAGATAGATAAGAAGGGGAAAGAAAAAATCTATCATGTAAATCTCCTGAAGAAATATTTGGAAAGAGAACATCAGGAAGAGACACACTTGTTGACCTTGTCCATTGCAATGGAGATGAAAAAGGAACCACTTTCATCATTTGAATGTCCATTACACCCCTGTGAGACAGCGGCACAGGTGAAAATCAGTACACATTTAACGAAAAATCAGAAAGAGAGAGTGCAACAGGTTCTAGATAATCATACAGAGGTGTTAACAGACCGACCGGGGCATACAAACTTATTGGAAAATGATATGAAACTGATAGACCCCACACCTGTCTGTATGAAACCCTATTCGATTCCTTTTGCTAAGGAGAAAGCTTTGAAGGAAGAGATAGACTATTTGTTGAAGGAAGGAATTATTTCACACAGTGAATCTTCGTATAGTTCCAGTGTTGTACTTTTAAGGAAACCCTCTGGAGAACATAGACTCTGTATAGATTACAGGAGACTGAATGCTATTACAGAAGGACAGGTGGATCCATTGCCGGATACAAATCAGTTGTTTGCCAGGCTAAATAAAGCTAAATATTTCTCAGAAGTGGATCTGAGTAAAGGATACTATCAGATTCCAGTAAAGCCTGAGGTTAGACCATACCTAGCGTTTAGTACCTCAGAGGGACACTATGAGTTTAACAGATTGCCATTTGGATTGAAGAATGCGCCTAGTGTCTTCTCTAGAATGATGAGAAAATTATTGGACCCTCTGAATAATCCATGTATCACAAATTTCATGGATGATATCCTTATAGCCACAGAAACATTTGAGGAACACATTGACTCTCTGAACATGCTGTTTAATCGACTTAGGGAAGCGAATTTAACAGCCCGACCAACCAAATGTTGCGTTGGATGTAAAGAATTAGAATTCTTGGGACACACAGTTTATCAGGGAAACATGACCCCTGACCCAAAGAATTTAGAGAAACTAAAGAAAGCCCCGAGACCACAAACCAAGAAAGACGTGAGATCCTTTGTCTCATTATGTGGTTTCTACCAAAAGTATATCAAAAACTTTAATTCCATGTGTGCACCGTTAACTGATTTGACACGTAAGGGAAATCCAGATCGAATTACATGGACACCACAATGCGAATTCGCTTACCAGGAATTGAAGGAAAAGCTCACAAGTAAACCTATTTTGAAATTACCTGACTTAAGTCAAGAATTCATTGTAAGGACTGATGCCAGTAATATTGGGTTAGGTGCGACTCTGCTACAGAAATCAGATGCATTGGATGGGGAATTAAGCGCAGTGGCATATGCTAGCAGAAAGTTGAATAAAGCTGAAACCAATTACTCAACTAGCGAAAAAGAATGTCTTGCAGTAATATGGGCGATAAAGAAATTCAATATTTATCTGTATGGGAAGGCATTTAAGTTGCAAACGGATCACAAACCCTTGTCGTTTCTAGCGCAGGCTAGACATGGAAATTCTAGATTACTCCGTTGGTCATTACTGATGCAGCCATATGAGTTTAGCATAGAGTATATAAGTGGAAAAACAAATCTGGGAGCGGATTTTTTAAGCCGCCATCCGTGTGATGAGAATCACCCTAAACCCCAGGAATAATAATAAATTTCTCTATGTGTATATAGAATTATAGACTGACATATAACGTCTGTTTTAAGTGGGGAGAATTTGTCGTGTAAAATTCTAATCCACATATATAAATTAAAAAGTAAATGTAAAGCCTAACAAATAACTTTAATAAAAGGAAAGAAGAATGGTAAAGAACAGTGCTGTCACAATGACTGTACTCGAAATCCCCTTGTTTTCTACTTCGTCTGCAAATTGTAACGTTTCACGTTGATAGTAAAAGCCTACTGCAGCATACACGCTTTCTACGATAAAACGTGTACTGCATTTCTAAGAAAAACCTTGAGATACGCAAGCTGACCTATATTTAATATTCCATTCATGTCATTTTATACACTAAGTTACCATAAACGAAAGACAGATGGAATTAGGATAGAGAGAAGGGAGGGCTGAAAGCCGGAACGCATGCCACACTAACACGCGTCTCGCTATACAATTACTACCATCACGCGTGTAAGGCCACAAGCACTAGCTTTTTTCAAATCGACAGTGAAAAAAAAACACTACCCATGCATACGAGAGTTAGGTTTAAAAAACCTGAAAAACGCTTATTAGGAAACATGACATTATACTGGTTTACGTTTGAAAGCATGACAGTACCCAGACACCACGTCGATCGAAGTGAACGGGAGGTAGAAGAAAATACATATTTTGAACGCAGCCACTTAGCTCCCTTAAATTTGTATATTTGGGTTCCTTAGGACTTGCTGACAAATAATATGTTAAGTGTTACGCAAATAGTCTAGGAATTACCAAATTATAGCCAAAAGAAATAGTGAGGGTGTCAGACAACACCAAAATCAGAATCGCTCAGTGGCAGATTTCGACACCACCATTGGTTCAGAACAAATAAATTTAAGAAAAAATTGTTAAAATTCTAAACTAAAACAGTCTGAGTAAGTTCAGTGTGTTATAGACTTTATTAATATTATTAGACTTATTAATTACCTGTGTGTGTTTGTATAGTCTATTACAACACATTACATTTCAGTACCCTAGACTTTTTAACGTAGCTACATTCATGATAGTAGAATAGGTCTGTTTGAGGTCGTAGTGGTAGTAAGAAGGGCCTTCTGTAATTCACATAAACTTTTATCTCAGGAGCCTTCACAACTGACCTCATACAGTACCCTAGGTAACATAACAAACATACAATACCAACAAAACCACTACAATATCTACAAACTATAGGATGCAGTGCAACACTAACATGGATACCATCACATGTGGGGATAGCAGGAAATGAGCTTGCAGACAAAGAAGCCAAAGGGGGGAGAGCTAGCCATAACAAAATTGAAGTAGGCTTAGGGAAGTTTGAAATTAAGAGCTTAATTGCTCAAGCAATAACTAAAGAGTGGATAACAGCATGGGACCAAAGTAAAAAAGCAAGACACTCATATAAAATCCTTAAAAAAACCAAGCAAAAAATGTCAAATAAAAGATGAACTAAAAATACCAATTAATAAAAAATTGCTGAGGCTCAAGCTTGGAACTGGATATTTCATGATTGAGGAACCCACATGTGAAGAGTGTCAAGAACCAAACACAATTAGACACTTTCTGGTGGACTGCAAGAAATATGACCAACAGAGGCAAAACATTAAGACATACTGTAGTAACCACAATGTAGAAATGAGGGTAGAAAATCTCATAGGCACAAAGACCCCTTCAGAAATGCAAAAGTTAATAAAACACTATATACTACTCGTCAAAAGTCAAGGGCCACCCTATTATTTTCAATACACTTTTATATAAGCGCATAGAATGATTAAATGAAGGAAGTTTTTAGTAAAAATGGGTGCAATATCTTCCTCTGACAGTCCTCTATGCACGTTAAGCATAAAAACAACTCACCGGCAACCATGGTGATCACGTGCAATTTGGTTTGCTGACCATAAATTCACATTTTTAATCTGTTTTTTTTTTCAAACTTCCGTACAACCAAACAGGTGAAGTAATCGTGCTGATTGACATTCCACGTGCAATGGCGACTTTTCGTGAACAGAGTTCATTCTTAATTTGTTTTACAATCAGCAGACTTAGGGTAGTTTCATCACTTGCAAAAACCATGCCACCGAGAAGAAGTCTTGACACCTTACAAAGAATGAGGGCTATAGCGTGGGTTGAAAGTGGTTTATCTGTCCGTGAGGTTGCTAGACGGCTTGCAGTGTCACACTCTACCATCCAAAGAATTTTGGAGATATTTCAGGCCCCAGGAAGTGTGGAGGATCGCCACAGGCCAGGTCACCCTAGATGCACCAATAGACATGATGACAGGTACCTCTTGTTGTCAGTCCTGCGCCATCGAACAGTGATTTGTTCCACTCTAAGATGTCAGCTGAGACAAACTGTAAACGTTAATGTCAGTCAAAGCACCATTTGCAGACGTTTACATGAATTTGGACTGGCTGCTCGACGTCCTGCAGTCAGAATCCCTCTTACTCCTGCTCATCGCAGAGCCCGTGTTGCTTGGTGTCGCGAGCACATCCAATGGACAAGGCAACAATGGAGTCAAGTTCTCTTCACTGATGAATCTCGCTTCACTGTGTCATTCAATGATGGCAGGATTCGAGTTTGGAGACGACCAGGAGAGCGATTTACTGATGACACAATTCGAGAGGTGGGTCGTTATTGTAGGGGTTCTGTCGTGGCCTGGGGAGGCTTCTACAGACACGGCAGGACCCCACTCTACATCATCCAAGGCAACTTGACCGGTCCAAGATACCAGAACGAAATCTTGAGACCAATTGTTCAGCCTGCTCTGGAGACCATAGGTGGTAATGCCATCCTCCAAGATGATAACGCTCGACCCTATCGAGCTCGTGTGGTGAATGAGTTTATTCAGCAACATGGGATCATCTGGATGGCGTGGCCAGCTCATTCACCTGACCTTTCTCCGATTGAGCACCTCTGGGATGTCCTTTGTCGAGGATTGTCAACAAATCACCCCCTGCCAATGGATGTTGCACAGCTGACTGCATTTCTGCTTCAGGAATGGCAAGCTATTCCTCAGGATACTCTTCGGACCCTTGTGGACACGATGCGTCTACGCTGTCTTGAATGCCTTGCTGCAAACGGTGGTCATACCCGATTTTGAAATGTCTATTTGTCCAATATCTATTGTGTGACTTTTGAAAAGGTGGGTGACACACTTCACAGCTTCATTGCGTTTGAATGTGTGTTTCCATTTCTTTACGGGACATGTCAATTTGGTATTCAATAAATGCTGTTTTGACTGATACCAATTACGTTTATATCAGATTTGTTTTATGGTTTCAACCAAGGTTTTTCTAAGTGGCCCTTGACTTTTGACGAGTAGTATATTACAAAAACTAAAGCTAACATATAAAAAACAAATAAGGATTTGAGTCAGTAGTCCAAACTCGTGAAAGACTCGCCCCAGATACATACAGATTAACCAAAGAAACCATCCAGTGAAAATTAAAAACATACTAACTTAGAAAATAGCATATTTTGGAATTTCTTTTAAAAACCATGTTGAACTATAACTACAAAAGGAAAAATAAATACCGACTAGAGATAATATAGTATAAAATAAATACAAACAAAAACATATTACAATAAAGGAAACACGTCCTGATATAACCAACAACTCCATGTACATGGTAGATGGTTGAAAGGGGCGTGCTACAAAGAAAAGTAGCAAACACATTAATTAAAAAAAAAAGAAGATATTTGTTGTTTTCAATTCCAAATAATATGAACAACTGCCGATATGGGAAAGTGGCATCACATCTGTCAAATCATTGTAAATAGGACAAATACAAATTACCAATTTTGCTTGTATATTATGCGATAGAATACAACAACTCACTGCTTACAACCTGCTTCAAGACAAACCTAAACTCTCTTAACAGAGTGCAAAGCAATGCCCTTCGATTAATTAGTGGAGCTATGAGATCAACTCCAACTGCTGCATGTGAAATACACAAAAATGTGGAAACCCTTGGGTTGCGGATGGATAAAGCTGCTTTAGAAGTTTATGAAAAATGTAAGAGAATGAACCGAAACCACCCCAATAGACACCTTGTAGAAAACTGGGAACACAAGCACAGAATAAAACACAAGTCAGTCTTACAACATGTCCATGAAAGTCAGGATAGATACCACCCCCCCAGAAGGAAGACATGATATACAGAAAATAGTACAGAATTTACCACCATAAACTCGCTTAGAAACGCTTTTAAAAAGTGCAAATAACATTAGTAGATGGAACAACCATACACTCCGACCCAGTCAGTCTTATGAGTGCATAACAACGAACCATTGATCCCTACCCTGAAGAATGGTTGCGTGTCTATACTGACGGATCTGCATTTAAGGCCACATCAAAGTAAGTTATGGAGTCTACATATGTTACCCAGATGGATCCTCCGACGAGCTGTTTGATGCATGCAGGGAGTTTTGCTCCAACTACGAAGCTGAAATCATTGCACTGGAAACAGCCGTATACCATCTGAAGACTGTATTCGATGCCTTTCCCTCAAAGGCTCAAAACATCGTCATCTTTACTGATTCAATGTCTGCCCTTCAAGTTTTGGAAGGCAGTGGACGTTGTAGAACTGAATTAGCCAAATTAATCCTGGATGCTGATCAGATTATCACTTCCTATGGCATCAGAATAGTTATGCAGTGGATCCTTGGTCACTCAAATACACCAGGTAATGATAGAGCAGACAGATTGGCAAAGAAAGGAACATGACAAGAACAACCGCTCACAGCAACAACTCTCCAAACAGCCAAATCACTCACACGAACAACAAACAAAGAAACGTGGCCAAACAGATGGGCCATGGGAAACACCGGGAGATACGAGAGGTTTACAGACATATGGCCGGTCCTGATCCTAATGACCACTACATTGGTCATCTTACAAAGAGGGATCAGAGCACCATTTTCGGCTCAGAACACAACACATATCACTCAAAAGTCACTTGAACAGAATCCAACCACAACGCTTTCCAGAGTGTCAGCTTTGTAACTACCCCTACGAAACTATTGACCACCATCTCTTTGAGTGCCCAGCACTCGATGATGTTAGAAAAATTCTCTTTCCTCCGAGGCTAGACACGTGGAACACCTTGTACAGAGAAACAAAACAACTTGCGAGAACATGCAGATATCACTACATGGCATTGGGCCGAAGGGCGAGAGCCCAAGCGCCGCTGGATCAATAACAACAACAACAACAAGCTTGTATGTTTAAAAAAAAACGCAAACAAACAAAACCGAGATAAAACCTAATAAAATGTGATGAGTTACTGTTGTTTTTATTTTCAACTCGCCCCATTTTTCTTTTCCATGTAATTATTTGTGTTCTTTTATTATTATTAAGCGGTCGAGGTTATTAGTTATTAATTCTGGGTTATTTTTTCTTGGACGTTAGGATAAATCCGACCACCTTCACCAACCCTTTTTATTTGTAGGGATGGGGGAAAGTACGACCCAGGTTAACGCTGAACCAGTAAAACTGTTCTTGTAAATAGGAGGTCAGAGGGTTACAGAATATTACGTACTATTTCGGCGCGTGAGCAGAAATAATTTGCGGTTTGCTCGGTCAACACTGAGTCATAGGTTAGCTTATGATATGATTGGGTGGTTTAGATTTAATTTATGTGCAGGCATGATAGTAAGTCAAAGGTTGGTTAAAAGCAGTTCCTGATAGATAACGCCAGACGCGATGACTCACCGCGTCTGAAATTGCATCAGCTAATTCATAATATAAATAGTGAGCGTCAAAAGTCTTTATCGCTCACTAGTACAAGAATTGTGTGCCGTGAAGAAGCGCCATTTTGCAGTCTGCTCAGTTCGAGAAATTCTGTAACGTTCATAACTTAATAGCTGTGTAGGAATTTTTGTTTTTTCTATAAGATTTTAGCACGTTAGAGTAAGCTATCTTCTGGGATTTAATTTAATTTTATTAGTCAGGAGTGCTATCAATTGCTGACTTATACAAAACTAGAGCCAGTGTAGCGTAAGCTTTGTCTATAATTATACTATTTATAAGCTAGCAGTTTCTATGATTTGTGTAGCGGCTTTTGAGATAATACACTGTAGGAGGTTAGGTGCTAAGCTCGGTGTAATGTAAATATGAGGTCCGTGTAACCACATTTGATTATGATAATTTGTAGTGAATATACACGTGTGGGTTTGTGTATTAATTAGTTGTGTTATTTGGTCTTTTAATCAGAAGACAAGGGGTGAAGGGGATTTAATATTACATAGATGGTGTATGTATATGTGTGTAGGGGAGATTTATTAATTTAGGGAGCACCAGGGTGTAGATGGGTGGTAATGTGTTATGTATTAGGAAATTTTGAATTGTTGTATAGATGTTGTTTTTATTTCTACAGCAGTTCACGGCGTGGAGGTTATAGATAGCCCTAAGCCTACCACGAACTTTGCCTTCTCAGGAGAAGGAGGCACGAGACATCGCCGTAATTGAAGAGAACTGGGAACGTGCTTGTACCGGGCGCCCAGTTACGTCGACAACACTGAGAGGAAAGAGAAGTTCTCTTGCAGTGAGGACACATACCTCAGTGGGAACTGATCTCTAAATAAGGAGCTCTTAGCTCGCTAAGGTCCACACCAAACAGGCTACGTTGCCTGGTGTTTACAATACTGCCATAATAATGCAGTAGGCCTAAACACGTAGCGGGTTAACTCGGCGGTTTGCAGAATTGAGTGTCATCAGCAGTGATAACATCTACAGCCTTAGGCAATTAAATTTATATCAAAGTACCAAGGCCCTCATCTTCATGCTATTCGGAGGAAGTGAGAGAGGGAAGAGCCTCACACGAATCTTTCCAATGCTAACAGAGAGATCAATTAGCGTAGCATTTCTGGTGGTGTATTTGTTAGTTGTGCAGGATCGCCTAGAGCGCCTTTAAGACAGGGTAGTCATTTAGTTTATACATCTTCAGCGGGACAGTGTGTTAGTTAGTAACAATAGTGTAGCCAGGAGGGGCGGCTCTTAATTTGAGACCCCCACCAAGTATATTTCTTTATAATTAGTTGGTTTTAGTGCAGGTGTGAAAGAGAGTGTGGTCATTTTACATTGTGTCTTTCACTTGATTTGTTCTTTTTTTCAGGTTTGTGCAAACTCGCACGTTATTAATTTTTTTTTTTTTGCTGTGGTATTGATTTGTGTTTAATAAACAATAACATGTACACTGGATTAGTTTATCTTTAACTATACTGTACTTGTATGCTTTTACTGTATAGTGGTGTCTGTGGATAATTTAATGAAACCTTATCTCCTTTCTGGTAGTCATAGGTGGTGAGACAGTAGCTATTACATAAGTCACAAGTGGCGAGGGAGAGTCAATCTAGGTTCTCACCCTCGGAGCTATAAGTCTCAACCTTCCACATTCACTGTGTTCTCATCTTAATCTACCTTCTCAGACTTTCTCAAAACTGGTGTCTTGTCTCTGTAGCGACCAGGTTTTCAAGGTTCAAGCCCGGGCGCCGGCATGTGTAGGAGTGTCATCGACCGGGAATTTAACTGAATAACCTGAATGGCTCCTGCATTTAAACCCTCTGTGGATGGGAAGGAGCGACAGCCTGACCGGGTTGGAAGGAAAGTCCACTGTCTCCCCAGCCTCGCAATGACATGTCATTGGGCCAAAAGGGCTGGATAGCTCGAGTGCCGCTGGTTAGAGAAAGAAAAAAGAAAAAGAAAAAATCTCGACTAAATCAACTCAAAACCTCTTCAACAGCTAGTGTATGAGTCTTGACTTGACATACTTTTTAAGAAAGAGGGTGGGTATGTCAAATGTCAATCCTGAAGAGAGTTGCTTTCGAGAATGTGTACAAAATGCTATGAGCATTTTTTTTTTTTTTTAAGCAAAGGACCAGGGCAGATACTAAAATAGCCAAAAGCACGGACATGTACAAGAAGAAAAACTGGATAATTTTTCTATTGGCTTCAGTTGATGTGGATATTGAAGCTTTGGGGAGCAAAAACGGGAAGGGAAGGGGGATGAGGAGCGTTTTATTTCTGCTAGCACACGTGTCAATGTACTGGAAAAGTATACCCGTTACTGAACAAACATGGTGGTGGGGGGGGGGGGGGGGGGAGGGGGGGGTCTGCTAAAAATTACTTCATCCTCATTGTCCGACAGCTGCTCATGGAGTATATTATTTAAATCAACTTATGCCATGTCCCTCCTGCACCGGCCGCCATCAGCTCAAGGTTTTTTTCTCCATATTTTCATCATCCTTTAATTTCTGTGTCCAGTTATCTTTTCCATGTGGTATTTGGTCTCCTGAAGATTCTGCGACAAAAACTACCTTGTAATCAACAGGCATCCTCAGTGTGTATCCTATCTATCGTCAGGGTCTTCTTCTCATCTCTTATTCCACTGGCATTTGTTTCGTGCTTGTCATCCGTTCCAATAACATCCTTTACTGAAAAGTATTTACCAACGGCGGCTCGCTTTTAGGGGGCAGTGGGGTCCACCCCCACCAGAACTTTAGCCCCTCCCCCTTTTCATGTATTAATGGTGACATATAGCAAGTCTCCGAAGATATATTATAACCGTTGCAATTCTACATTGAATTTTCCTCAATCTCTCTCTCTCTCTCTCTCTCTCTCTCTCTCTCTCTCTCTCTCTCTTCCACCAACTCTCTAAGCTGCTACTCCCTCTCATTCCCACTTTCTAATTGCACGCTCTTCATCCCGATTCTTACCGAAGAAAAGAATTATTATAAAAGATAACATTCCCCCAAAAATGCGATATAATTGTTTGACGAAGTTCACGTTTCATATAACCAGATATCACGTTTGGAAAAATATAATGAAAACAAATGGACACTTAAGTGTGAGTTCTTTCGAGAAATTATGCAGCTCTTCTAAACTGTTAATTTTCAAAGTGTCAGCGTGTAATAATTAAAACTGTTGCCTTGCTAGTGTAATCTTGACGATAAATAACAGGTACTAATTTTGTTGTGGATGATATTGTCATCTTAAATCCTTACTTATTTACTTACTTAGTCGTTCCCCTTCTACCGTGAGGTGTAGAGGTTTGGAAGAGAGAGCGCCAGACTATTCTATCGGCTGTCATCCTCCTGGCCTGGTTCCATTCTAGTCCTCGGTCCTTCAAAGATTGTCTAATGTTGTCCTCCCAGCGGACTCTGGGTCGTCCTCGGGGTCTGGATCCTTGGCTCTTTGTTTCCCATGCTTGTCGTGGTAGCCGATCTTCTCCCATTCTGCAGACATGGCCAAACCATCTTACCAATCTTAAATCCTGATTGTGTTATATGCTTCCGAGCGCAGATGAACACAAGTAACTACAAAATTATTTATAGATATCCATACCAACAAAAACGCACTGTGGCAGCCACTGGGACTTACACTGTTTAAAAAAAAAAAAAAAACTCCAGATATTTACATTAAAGGTGGCATATTTTATATTTTCTTGTGTTTTGTTTTGGTTTTCGTCTTTGTTTTGCAGATTTGTGACGATATTGCCTCCCCTGCTTTGCAGTAGTGGCCCAACAGTAGCTAAAACTCAAGAGTATTTATTATAGGCTTCAATGGAGTCTATCTTTACACAAGATTACTCTTGGCAGAAATGTAGATAGAAGAATAGTAAAGCTTCTATCACATGGGAGTCTTCACAAGATATTCAGATAAACGAAAACAATGCTGGCTGTTGCTGAGCACGTTAATTCTGTAATCTGCCGACAACTTTTGTGAAGAATTTAAGCAATGGTTTATTCTAGCTCGTTAAGCCCCCACCTCTGAGTTAATCAGTGGGATTATTATTATAATATAGCTTTGTTTAGAGTGTGTGTTTAGTAACTTTGACTGAGACAAACATGTAGTACATTTTAAAAAGATTGAATCGAAGTTAAATTGGTAAGATTACAAATAACAAAATTTAATAATCACTTTAAGTTTAACAGTTTAAAAGAAAGGAATAATAGTTAATTACAAAATAAAGTTTTCACCACTCGGGTGATGGTTTTTGATAAGAGGTTCAAGTGGCAGCATATGGGTTAACTTAGCTGCCAGTAACGATTCTGATCCTCCTCCTCCTGATGAGTTCGTTTTCGGTACACTGCGTTCTCTTGTCTCTGGTCAAGGTTCGTAGGGTGAAGCTCGTTTCCCAGGAAAATCTAGGAGTGTCTTCAAAGCTGGTCTTCCATCTTAAATCGTAACCACTCGTCCCTTCTTATCGCAGAAATGGTCCTTTTTGCTGGTACCACCAATAAGCCAATCTTGGCTCACAGACATTTTTGCTCAGAGGACTTTAAAAAAAGGCACTAGCAGCTGCCTTCTTTCACGTGTATTGAGGCTCGTTAATTTTAACTTTAATTCCCTCTGACTCTGTGTCTTTCTTCAGTTTCCTAGTCCCATAGTTCCTTATTAAAATGTAGAGATTTCCTGTGCTTTGTAAGTCTTATTTGGTTCTCCAATAAAAGGTCCGGTTAACAAAAGGAATTATGAATCTAGTCTTCACTCAGATCGGGGAAGTCACATGACAACATGTGTAAGCTGTAATACTTATTACTTTATTAGAAAGTAATGTTGTCATAACAAGTCGGCCCGGAAGCGATTATGTCACACTTGTCTGCTCACATGTGTCACACAGACAGTAATCTCGTCTTATCAGCGGTTCAATCTAAACGCGCCGGCGACTATCTTATCTCAGTTGCTCACCACAAGCTAGGATGACCAGGTAACAAACCGGTGACATTAAAGAGAGGCGTGTCGAATGATTTAATAAAATCCAATATCTGTTACTTAGCAGAAAAATAACGACGAAAGAAAGAAAGAAAAGTGCGATTCTTGAGAGCACATAATAAAAATCAGTACCACAAATGTACCGATACTGCCGGAGAGAAACAAAGATCGATAGGGGCCGCGCCGTTTTGTCACAAGATATACAAAGCGAATAATTGAAGAAACAGTGACTAGAGTAGCAGAATGGGTAGTAGCAGAGAAATGAATCACCGCTTCAGGCTGGGTTTCTCAGTCTGGCATGCTCATAATCCTTCAGTTTTTAAAAAAATCTCAATCACACTTTAACGCTTTACCCTCTACATTTATGTCCCTACCGGGGGTTCCGCACCCATTAAAGATACAAAACTATATGAAGTAAGACGGATATTTTTGGTTCAGTAATTGTCAGCGTACGAGAAAACTTTGAGAGTTTGCAAAAGACTAATTGCATTGTTTGATCAACTGATATGCAAGATTACTGACACAAGGCTGAAACACAATGGAGAGATATGTGCCGCCAAAACTTTTTGATGACGGTGTCACTTTCTTCATTCCAGGACAGCCCCTCCTCCCTCGTCTACTGGCTGCTCCCCAGAATTCTTTGCTGTTTCTAATATTCTCGATATTTCGTAATTTCTTGAGATAGCTCTTTCTATACATTATATTATTCCTGTTTGGCTAAAAAATGGCACATCTGTCTCTGGTCAAATCACTGAAATAAAATAGACATCATTTACTGGTCTAAGAATAGGACTCAAGTATGTCGTAAGAGGCGACTAATGTGCAACTGTGTGTCAAGTTGGCATCTTCATCATATCAAACACATTGCTACACAAACCACAGCTGCAAGAAAACATGAATGCTTTGGTGGAGGCTTTCTAAAAGGGAGTCACTGTTGTGGTGGCTCCATGTCGTATGGGAAAAAAAAATGAAAGTGGTGATGATGATGATACATTACTTAGAAAGCCGGGTCTGGACACAATTTTGTGACAACGAAAAAGTTCAAGGGAAAAGATGCAGAGGAAGAAAGTAAAATCTTGGATTGGGTGATAAGATGACTAGGAAAACAACTGGTTCACGCAGTACTGGAAGGCTAAAAAAAAATGGTCGGGTAGAGACACAGCCTCAGCGCCACCAGACACAGGTCACGATGATAATGGCTGTGATGTCGGTATAAAAAGGTTTTATTGGATAGTAGTTTCTTCCTGGTCTTATGTATATATCATCCTCGTTTCATAATTGTCTTTTTTTTCGCTCCCTACGGAGCATGAAGACACCACTGCAGCCAGTTTCTCCCCCCCCCCCCCCCCCCCGGCATGAAACCTGCACGACGCATTCCCACGATCTTGCAGCAGCGGTTTCTGTGGCAATTAGTTTTAAATTATGAGGTTGCCTACCCCATGCACAACCTCAAATTAGTGGCCTTGTACGACATGCATGAGGGTACAGCAGTCTTATTCTTTATTTGTCTCTTCAGAGACCCCGGGAACCACATATGGGGGGGGGGGGGAATTTATGTACATCTGGCTGTATCTTAACAGGCTTGTTTGGTTTTTGGTCCAGGCACATGAAAACCTTTGTTTGTCTTATGCATTGGATACCCGGTTATAATTTGGGTATATAGTGTTCTTTATTCTATACAGCGAATTACATTATTTGTTCTCATCATTACAGTTAGATTCATTCATCTCATGCATCACTCTTTAACTCCGTGACGAGTATTGGTCTTAAACGAATTCACACCATATCTACCTGTCCTGTGCTATCTGCTTAAGGACTTTCCTAACCTGTTTATTTTATAGGCGAGACAACAGTTGTTGTTGTTGTTTAACTAGGGCTGCTGAGCTTCTCGCTCTCTTGCAGTCAATACCAAGTTGAAGACTCCTTGGTGTATGCCACCCTTTATCTCCAACGAGTACCTGTTAATTACCTTTATTTATTTATTTACTTATTTATTTGGTATTATCTACACTGTAGATCTAGGCTTTTCTGCCATTGCGAAACATGCTGAGTTGAAGTCATGAACTCCAGTTCCTCCAACTTGGCTTGCATTTGAAGGATCGTCACATCTGGTCCCAAACTAAGAGTAAGAAATGAGTGGCATATTGTGCATTCCCCGCCATCCAAGGGGGCTATCCAACTATGCAGAGCTAAAATACTGTCTTGTGGTTCTGGGTTCTTCCAAGGAATTGTCATGTCCTGCATAGAGCCACTTCTTAGCTCCCCCTGTCTATCATTGGGTCCATAGTGAGATCCTCCTGCATGCAGTCAACCAGGTCAAAGCCAAAAATCACGTCTGGGGCTCAAGTGACTTCTCCAAGCTTAGTGTGCAACGAGGATTCTCATCAAGTTTCACCACAGGGTGAATCCTTAGAAGTGTGTGGATGATTTCAAGAGTCAACGAGGGTGTAATTTGCCTCACGGACAGTGGTCTACATCTGTATATTGTAGCATTGTGCATAGCTGGTGGTCATATAAAGATGATATGCCTCCATGCATGTGCGACAGCAGTGAAAACTCCACTCTGCTGTCTTTGGACTACGCCACAAATCTGTTTAGTGGATTCCCTTCTTCCGTCTTTGATTCATTCATTCATAACCCTCCACTCCCAAAGGAGCATAGGCCTTCAACAAACACATGCCAAGTCCTCCTGTCACGTGCCATTATCTCAAGCTCTTTCCACGTTCTCCTCATCATTTTCACCTGTTTCCAGCTCACTTCTCCATGTGCGTCTTGGTCTACCTCTGCCTCTCTTGCCCTGGGGATTCCAGAACAAGGACTGCCTTGTAATGCTATCAACAGGTTTCCTCAGCGTATCTCCTATCCATCGCCGTCTTCTCATCTCTGGTTCCACCGGCACTTGTCTAGTTCTTGTCATCAGTTCCACGTTGGTAACCTTATCATACCATTTTAATCCCTCTATTCTACGCAAGCACCCATTTATGAAAGTCTGTAGCTTTTTGGTTGTTGTCTTTGTTGTTCTCCATGTCTCAGAGCCATACAATAGGACTGACTTCACATTTGAGTTGAAGATTCTTATTTTCGTGTTGGATCCGATTTCTCTTGATCTCCATATATTTGCCAATGCAATGAAAGCTCCTCTTGCTTTTTGTATTCTTATTTTGATTTCAGTCTGTCCCTCCAACTTTGTCTATATTGCTGCCAAGATATGTGTACGATTCTACATCTTGTATTGGTGCTTCTTCAAGTTCAACCCTGTTATCATTACCTGCATTTATTCTCATTATCTTTGTCTTTTCCCTGTGTATTTTCAGACCCAATTGCTGTGACCTCTCATCGAGTATTTTCAATTTGTCCTGCATCTGATTACGGTTATGGGACAGAAGAGCCAAGTCATCAGCAAAATCCAGATCATCAAACTGCTTAGTCAGAGTCCACTGGATTCCATATCTGTTGTGTGTTGTCGATGTTCTCATAACCCAGTCTATTGCTAGTAAGAAAAGAAATGGAGACAAGAGGCATCCCTGTCGCACTCCTGTTCTTATCCCAAACGGTTCTGTAAGCTGTCCTTCATGAAGAACTCTGCATGTCATGTCTTCATATGTATTCTTTATTAAATTAATGATCTTCAGGGGAACTCCATAATGCCTCATCAATTTCCAAAGTGATTCTTTGTCCACACTGTCAAATGCCTTTTCGTAGTCCAGAAATCCGATGTATAGTGGTGAATTCCATTCCAGACTTTGTTCAACTATTATTCTCAAAGTGGCTATCTGGTCTGTACAGGATCTGTTTTGTCGAAAACCTGCTTGTTCATTTCTTAGTTTCTTGTCTATGGACTCTTTTAATCTCTCGAGGATAATCCTGTTTAATACTTTTCCTGGCACTGGTATTAACATTATTCCTTTATAATTTGTGCACTCTTGTAAATTTCCCTTCTTATGCAACTTAACCAGATATCCTTCCTTCCATTCTGCTGGTATCTCTTCCTTTTCCCAGACTTTACCAAGTAATCTATATAACATCTCTGTAGCCGTGTCGATATCTACTTTGATGGCCTCTGCTGGAATGCCATCAGGTCCAGACGCTTTTCAATCTCTTAGAAGCTTTATGGCTTTCTTTATTTCTTCCTTCGTTGGTCTTTCACCGTTAATTTGTAGCTCTTCTTCTGCTGGCTGGATGTCAGGGGGGTTTTGTGGAGCTGGTCTATTGAGAAGGTCCTCAAAATATTCTGTCCACCTCTTCATTTGCTCTTGTATATTGCTGAGCAGTTTTCCATTCTTGTCTTTTATGAGGCAACTTGTTTGCTTGTATTTCTCTGTCAGCTTCTTTGTGCTGTTATACATTTCTCTCATATTTCCTTTTTGCTCTTGGCAACTCCTCAATATACTTCCTCTTGTCTCTTTTGATACTTCTTTTTACTTCTTTGTTTGCTTCTGTGTACACTTCTTGAGCCTTGGCTTTGGAACTTCTGGTTTTGCTTGTGTTTAAATCTGCTTTCTTGTTTTTTCTGTCTTTTATCTTATTGATGGTTTCTGTTGTTATCCATGCTTTTTGTTGTCGTTCCCTTTTCCCCAGTATTTTTTCACATGTCTCATTCCATACCGTTTTGATTTGCTGCCAATAGTCTTCTGTATTTTCTACATCTTCCAGCTGTTGGAGCACTTGGAATTTGTTGGATATTGTGACCTCAAATTTGTCTCTTGTTTCTTGATTTCTTAGATGTCCTACATTAAATTGTTGTCTATAATTTTGCATTGTTGCATATCTCTTGAGTTTCATTTTTATTTTGGCTATCAGAAGGTGGTGATCTGATGCCATATCTGCTCCTCTATATACCTTTACATCCTGCAATGATGATCTAAACTTCTTGTTTATGCATATATGATCAATCTGATTTTCTGTTCTATGGTCTGGTGATATCCATGTTGCCTTGTGTATTCTCTTAAGTGGAAACATGCTTCCTCCTATAGCCAGTAGATTTGAAGCACAGAAGTTTGAGAATAGTTCCCCATTTTCATTCATTATTCCCAGCTCATGTTTTCCCATGACTTCTTCAAAGCCGGTGTTGACTGTACCTATCTTTGCATTCATGTCACCCATCAAAATTGTGATGTCTCTTCTTTTTACTTTTTCCATAATTTCCTGTAGCGTAGTATAAAATGCTTCTTTCACAGACTCTTCTTTGTCATTAGTTGGTGCATAACATTTCTACGACATGCTTGGCAGGGAACAGTGTTACTATTCTTTGCTCCCCTTTCGGGCCCCGGTAACACATGGGTTGTCTTTGATTGCTGAGGTGAATTACCTGAATTACTGGCAATGGATCGGACACACATTGAGAAAACGTCTTAATAGCTTTCTCAGGCAGTTCTCGTTCTGAATCCTCAAGGTAAGAAACGTAAAGGTAGATTGAAGTTGGAGATAAATAAAAAAAACATTGATTAAGAAGATATGGAACGAACGAACGAACGAAATTTTTATTTCATCAGGGTAAAGGAACAGGTAATATTGCTTTTGTACATTTCTGCCCTGTAAAAATACAGTTCTGAAAATGTTAAAAAGAAATACTTTGTTGAGAGACCTTGAGCTGATGACAGGAAACAGAAGAACCAGGCACGTGTTGGTTGAAGGCTGATGCTTATTGGAGAGCTGAAGAGAGTATTGATTTATTTCGCTATAAATCATTACTAGATGGTGTAACTAGCCAGCCTTGTTCTCAACCTTCCTTAGTTTCCTCCTAGAATTGACTGTTGGGGTACATTCACGACTCCATGTTCCACAGGGAGCGAGAAGTAAAATAATGATGGTGGTGATGATAATGTTCCACCAGTATTTTTCTGGTACTCACGTGTTGCGTGTATAAGTCATGTTAATTCCTTTGTTTGTTATATAGATGCACGTTCTAAACTAGTGTACAGTTGAGACGTCTGCCCTTTCTTAGTGGCTGTTCTCTATCACGTAATAACAGCTTCCATCTCTCCCGAGTGAGGGAAGGCAAAGGCAGAGATGAAGGGAACAGTTCATCCAATCTCATAAAAAGCTGGGCCTAGTATGAAAAAAGTCTCTAACACGTTACTCCCCTACGGCAATTTCTACTATTGGACTTCCTTTACCTTTTTTTTCAAACTCTCAAAACCTTGGCCGATTTCAGACTTTCCCTCTTCACCTTCACCACCACCACCATTACCGTCATCATCATTATGTTCTTTTTCGCTCCTTATGGAGCATGGAGCCACCACTGGAGCTGGTCATCTTTGCAGGAAGCCTGTACCAAACATTCACATGTTCTTGCTGCGGTGGTTCCTGTAGCTATTTCTTTGACATGATGAGATACCAGCCAACTGCACCATCTCATATTTATCGCATTGTACGACACACATGAGACAGCAATTGTTATATTCTTGTCACCAGAGACCCCCATAAACTAAAATGAGGCCTCTTCATCATACAACTCCACCTTTAAGGTTGCTGAATACTTTTGTCACACATACCGGTAGCTGTGTCTCGTCGAGCAGACGTTCTTGAAGGAGATTTTCTACTTCTTACTTGCAATTTCCTCCCTCCTGCAGTTGGCAAGTTCATCTTCCTCCCTCCCCTTCAGTCGAAAAGTTCATCTTCCTCCCACCTCGAGTCGACAAGTTCATCGTCCTCCCTCCTCCAATTAACAAGTTCATCGTCCTCCTTCCTCCAGTCGACACGTTATCCATCAAATTTGTGACATTTAAAACATTGTTCGTATTTAAGTCTGGAGTATAAAAAAATATCTTCTTCTTTGATCTTTAGCCACCAACTGTCAAAGCAGTCCTGGAACAGACAGATGCCTTCACATACCTAGGATGCATAGTAACACCAGACGGCGGAGCAAGCAAAGACATCAACAACAGAATGAACAAAGCAAGAACAGCCTTTTTTTAGTCTAAACAACATCTGGAAGTCCTCTCAGTACAGCACAAGCACCAAATTAGGATTATATCAGAGCTGTGTGCTTTCTGTGCTTCTCTATGGCGCGGAGAGCTGGAGAGTGACAGAGAAGGAAATGTCGAAATTGTCCTCTTTTCACACAACATGCCTAAGAAAAATTCTCCGAATCTTTTGGCCGAATACTATAACCAACCAAGATCTGCTTACTCGGAGCAAGCAAGAGGACATGCACACCATCATAGCTGGCAGACGCTGGAGTTGGGTTGGCCATGTCCTCAGAAGAGACCTCGATGCCATCACAAGAACAGCTATGCTATGGACCCCTGAAGGAAAACGAAAGAGAGGCCGACCAAAAACAACTTGGCGGAGGACTGTGAAGGCTGAGATGCAAAGAATGAACCAGAGCTGGGGCACTGTACGAAGGTTGGCCACCGACCGAGCAAAGTTGAATCAATTTGTTGTTGCCTGTGATGAATTTACCATGATACAACGTTAAAATATCTCCAAAATTAACGATAAAATGTAGGGATAAAAATAATGCGTAAGATACTAGGAGACATGCTCGCCCATGCCCGCCTTTCCTGCCACCATTCAAATTATCTAGTTAGACGTGCAGACGGAACGTTTACCCTTTGTAGACGGGGGGGGGGGGGGGGGGGGGGGGGGGGGGGGGGGGGGGGGGGGGGGGGGGAGGGGGGGGGGAAGGGGGGGAGAGGGGGGGGGGGGAGGGGTGGGGGGGGCGGGGGGAACGAAACGGAGATCAAAAAAGGAAAGATATGACTGAACACGTGTTTGAAGTTCGAACGGCAAAAAGACGCAATTGGGGTGAAAGGGAAAAAAAAAATTCACGTCCCTAGTTGACACAAAGTAAGGAAATGGACAAGAAAAGGACCTTAGCTCTTATTCGAGACAGTCATTTCTTGGACGTTTTTCGATACTTGGTCTTTATTTGAATGCCGCGGCAAAACACATGAGAGAAGGTTCTCGAACAAATTTCAAAAACTAAACTTGAAAAAAATATGTTTTTTCTTAATAATAGAGTTATGAAAATAAAACCTAGCTAGTTTGATAGCCCATCTTGAGCAGAGAAATAATATGCTTTCAATTATACAGACGGATAGATAATAAGGAAGATATTGACAAAAGACTGTATTGTTCATATCAGACGAGCTGTTAAAAAACTGCACTGCCTTGAGCATGCAAACGTAAAAAAATGTCACTAAAGAGAGGGGAAAAGTTTCCAAAATTCGTGTAGGAAATGCATGTAGAACCAAGCGTTTTTTTTATGAAAAATCAAGTAGAGACAGCACCCGTGTGTTACCGGGGCCCGAAAGGGGAGCAAAGAATAGTAACACTGTCCCCTACCAAGCATGTCGTAAAAAGCGACTAAGGAGGGTTGGGCATGGGGCCGGTTACACCATCCTGTAAAAAAATTTAAACCACAAAAAACTTCAACAAATATGGACAAGTCAAATAAAGAAAATAAAACACAGCCATCCAAGACAGGGGAAGGTCCTCTCGCGGGGAGGCGTATGATGCAACACAGAGAAAGCCGAATGGAGTCTGTGTTGCTGACTAACCTTCTTTCTTCTAGGAGAACTTCCAGATTTGGCACCTGGAATGTTCGGACATTAAACGAACAAGGGAAAGTGGCGCAAGTAGCAGCAGAAATGAGGGAATACAAAATCGAGGTTCTGGGAATGTGTGAAACAAAGTGGAAGGGGGTAGACAGGAAGAAACTCATCACAGGTGAATTGGTGCTGTCCTCAGGACATGAAGACGAAAGTTCACACCACAGTGAACGGGTAGCTCTTATGTTATCTAAAGAAGCACAGAAAGCACTAATTGAATGGGAAGCTGTTGGACCCAGAATAATAACAGCTTCTTTCAAAACAGCTAAAAAAGAAAATTCATGTAAATGTCATCCAATGTTATGCACCAACTAATGACAAAGAAGAGTCTGTGAAAGAAGCATTTTATACTAAACTACAGGAAATTATGGATAAAGTAAAAAGAAGAGACATCACAATTTTGATGGGTGACATGAATGCAAAGATAGGTACAGTCAACACTGGATTTGAAGAAGTCATGGGAAAACATGGGCTAGGAGTAATGAATGAAAATGGAGAGCTATTCGCAAACTTCTGTGCTTCATATCAACTGGCTATAGGAGGAAGCATGTTTCCACATAAGAGAATACACAAGGCAACATGGATATCACCAGACCATTGAACAGAAAATCAGATTGATCATATATGCATAAACAAGAAGTTTAGATCATCATTGCAGGATGTAAAGGTATATAGAGGAGCAGATGTGGCATCAGATCACCATCTTCTGATAGCCAAAGTAAAAATGAAACTCAAGAGATATGCAACAATGCAAAATTATAGACAACAGTTTAATGTAGGACAGCTAAGATATCAAGAAACAAGAGACAAATTTGCGGTCACAGTATCCAACAAATTCCAAGTGCTCCAACAGCTGGAAGATGTAGAGAATACAGAAGACTATTGGCAGCAGGTCAAAACAGTATGGAAGGAGACATGTGAATAAATACTGGGGAAAAAAGAAAGACAACAAAAAGCATAGATAACAACAGAAACCATCAATAAGATAAAAGACAGAAAAAACAAGAAAGCAGAGTTAAACACAAGCAAAACTAGAAGCTCCAAAGCCAAGGCTCAAGAAGTGTACACAGAAGCAAACAAAGAAGTAAAAGAAGTATCAAAAGAGACAAGAGGAAGTATATTGAGGAGTTGGCAAGAGAGGCAGAAGATGCTGCAGCCAAAGGAAATATGAGAGAACTGTATAGCAGCACAAAGAAGCTAACAGGGAAATACAAGCAAACAAGTTGCCTCATAAAAGATAAGAATGGGAAACTGCTCAGCAATATACAAGAGCAAATGAAGAGGTGGACAGAATATTTTGGGGACCTTCTCAATAGACCAGCTCCACAAAACCCGCCGGACATCCAGCCAGCAGAAGAAGAGCTACAAATTAACGGTGAAAGACCAACGAAGGAAGAAATAAAGAAAGCCATAAAGCTTCTAAGAGATGGAAAAGCGTCTGAACCTGATGGCATTCCAGCAGAGGCCATCAAAGCAGATATCGACACGGCTACAGAGATGGTATATAAATTACTTGGTAAAGTCTGGGAAAAGGAAGAGATACCAGCAGAATGGAAGGAAGGATATCTGGTTAAGTTGCCTAAGAAGGGAAATTTACAAGAGTGCACAAATTATAGAGGAATAATGTTACTATCAGAGCCAGGAAAAGTATTAAACAGGATTATCCTTGAGAGATTAAAAGAGTCCATAGACAAGAAACTGAGAGATGAACAAGCAGGTTTTCGACAAAACAGATCATGTACAGACCAGATAGCCACTTTGAGAATAATAGTTGAACAAAGTCTGGAATGGAATTCACCACTATACATCGGATTTGTGGACTACGAAAGGCATTTGACAGTGTAGACAGAGAATCACTTTGGAAATTGATGAGGCATTATGGAGTTCCCCTGAAGATCATTAATTTAATAAAGAAAACATATGAAGACATGACATGCTGAGTTCTTCACGAAGGACAGCTTACAGAACCGTTTGGGATAAGAACAGGAGTGCGACAGGGATGCCTCTTGTCTCCATTTCTTTTCTTGCTGGCAATAGATTGGGTTATGAGATCATCGACAACACACAACAGAAATGGAATCAGTGGACTCTGACTAAGCAGTTGGATGATCTGGATTTTGCTGATGACTTGGCTCTTCTGTCCCATAACCGTAATCAGATGCAGGACAAATTGAAAACACTCGATGAGAGGTCACAGCAATTGGGTCTGAAAATACACAGGGAAAAGACAAAAATAATGAGAATAAATGCAGGTAATGATAACTGGGTTGAACTTGAAGAAACACCAATTCAAGATGTAGAATCATACACATATCTTGGCAGTAATATAGACAAAGTTGGAGGGACAGACAGCGATATCAAAATAAGAATACAAAAGGCAAGAGGAGCTTTCAATGCATTGGGAAATATATGGAGATCAAGAGAAATCGGATCCAACACGAAAATAAGAATCTTCAATTCAAATGTGAAGTCAGTCCTATTGTATGGCTCGGAGACATAGAGAACAACAAAGACAACAACCAAAAAGCTACAGACTTTCATAAATGGGTGCTTGCGTAGAATAGAGGGATTAAAATGGTATGACAAGGTTACCAACGTGGAACTGATGACAAGAACTAGACAAGTGCCAGTGGAACAAGAGATGAGAAGAGACGATGGCGATGGATAGGACACACACTGAGGAAACCTGTTGATAGCATTACAAGGCAGTCCTTGTTCTGGAACCCCCAGGGCAAGAGAGGCAGAGGAAGACCAAGAAGTACATGGAGAAGAGAGTTGGAAACAGAGGTGAAAATGATGAGGAGAACATGGAAAGAACTTGAGATGATGGCACGGGACAGGAGGACTTGGCATGTGTTTGTTGAAGGCCTATGCTCCTTTGGGAGTGGAAAGTTATGAATGAATGAATGAATGAAGTAGAGACAGACGGACTAACAGACCGTAATACATACTTGACTGAGATCTGACTGAAGTGACTTTTGGTTGTAGATTTGAAAGTTTGGGGGGGGGGGGAAGTCGGCGATTGGTCAACGCATTTTATAGTAGCGGGACAGAGATGTGAAATTTTGCCATTTGACATAAGTCTGTTCAGAGACGCAGTTTAAATTAATAGTGGTTGTTGATTCCAGAAGAATATCAAATATCTGTGGGACGCCATGAGACAGCCAACAGCTCAGCTGTGTTTTTGACATGAACATGAACAATTTAACTTTGTTGTACTCGGGCACTTGTCAATTTGGTCACAGAAATGAAAATTAACTTTAACTTGTCATCTACAACGTTGACGTACAAACGATTATGGGGCTAGGAAATAGATTTATTACTGCCAATTGTCATACAGAATTATTACTCCAACGTACTTGGGGGCCTTCTAAATTTCCTATGATACCCCAACATGCGCTTTACTCTCTTCAAAACTATATACACAAAGCAAACATGCTCTTCCTAACGTAGGTATAAACCAAACATTAACAATTGAACTAGTGATGTATCATTTAAACACTACTATCACCTCTCCCAATTATCTCACACAGCACATTACACTCTAATTTTAAAAATCCCGATTCAAAGCCACGTTCTAGCATATTCCAACCAGAAATACACTATGTTAAACCACTCTGTTAGATATTTCTTAGATTCACAAACGTTAAACAACCCTTCTTTTTACATTACCAATACCAAATACAACAATCCAACTAAACCCACCACATTACCACTTCATATAATCCATAACCATACCACACCCCTTTTTCATACACCCAATTACTATATCCCAACATATTCCCCTCAAACTCCCAATTCACAATCACAAATATCACTAACCACCATAACCTCACCCCCTCTCTCCATCATCATACTCCAATTACCATCTCCCCTTAATCCCCCCATACCACTTCCATAAACCCCATAATCCCACACTCACACCATAACAATAACAACCTCCTACTATACATTATCTCACTTGCATCCCAACATCTCAATTCCCAAAACATCCACCACCCCCATCACCCCTCAATCATACTCCCCCACATCCCCTAATAACAAACACACACTTAAACCCTACAAACCCTACTCCAACAAATATCCCCCCCCCCAAAAAATTACCAAAACCCCAAAACCCCCAAATTTTAAAACCCCTACCAGGGCAAATTTACAAAATACAAATTCCTACCAAATATAAAATTAATACACTTTTACCCTTCATCTCCAATCCTCACATAAAACTGAATCCAAATTATAACTCATAATCCATAAAACAATAAATACATTCATTAACTCTATTATAAATCCACGAAATTCTCATTTACCAAATCCCTAAATAACATTTTTTAACAAATTAAATTAGCAAGTTGTCTGGTTAAGTACTCCAAACAACCCTATCCAAACCATACAAAATTAACACACACCAACCATCAAAAATCCTCATAATCCTCCAAAACCAAACACCAATCCCCCTAAAAAAACCAAAAACCCCACAAAATCAACATCTCTATATACAACCCACAATCAAACAACCACAACTCCACACAACAAAAACCACCAAACAAAACCATACAAAACCATCCCAACATACCCACCCATACCCACTACCCAATCCTACATATACAAGAAAATCTGGATCCCCTCTTGGTGGTCTACAAATAACATAACCAAATCAAGTTTTACAAACAAAACTCTGAACACCATACAGAACAACAACCCACTAGACACTAAAAAATACACAATCCATTATCAACAACCTACATGTAAACTCGTCATCCGATTGGGATCTACCACAATAACTCACTAACTCTAAAGTAACAGCGTATACCCCTAGACTCACATGGCAAAACTACGATTAGTCCCAAAACCAAAATGGGGACCGGGGTAGGGGCATACAAAATACACTCCTCAAACTGCAAAAACCAGTGCGGGGGGGCAATGGGACGTATGGGTGGCGGTGGACACTCGCCCGCTGGGGGGGACGCCCCATAAAAATACAGCAACACACCCGACAAACTAAAGACTCCCCTCACTCGGGGTTATACGCATGGATTCTCACAAAACCAGCCAGAATTGCACAGTGGCATTGGGGGTCTAAATTTTAGGCGGGGGGTGTATGGGGGTGGGGGGTAAGGGTAAACCCGGGGTGACACGAGGGGGGTGGGTACAGCACTGAATCGGCATATTGGGACAACTAGGGGGAGCAGCTATCAGCGCGGGCCTTTGAGCAGCAATCGCCATTTTCGGGGGGTGTGGGTGTGGATAATCCATCGGCTGGGGTTTTATAGGGGGCTGGGCCATCATAGCTTTTAAATTGCGGACATACCCCACCGTAACAAACTAGGGTACAAATAGCTGGATGCAAATTCAACACTCAAGGATCTTATAAAAGGGACTCATCCTGTAATGTTCGTAAATAGGGGTCGTCGCACTACATAACTTCTCTACTTTTACACGCCGGGTACTGGGGGCGGGTCAACTCAGATCTTTCAGTTAACACGGATGTGTAATCAAATCGGGTACACACCCACTCCTTGTGGGCTCTGCCGGGTCTGGGTGTTGACCTGTAGAAAAGTACCTGGGTACCCATGGGAAATTCACAACTAACTGTAATTCACCACCTCTCACCATCCTCGCGTAACGTACGTTTCGGCTGTCCTAAGCATTCATGACCCTTACATTAACACCCATAACACTACAAAAGAAGTTACCCGCATACTATGATGTGCTATACTACACCCTACATTCCCGACAACCCGGGGAGCCCCAGACTCGCACATCCTCCCCTCCCATACACCCCATCACCCACGATCTCTCCCCACCCATACTCCCATACCCCCCCTTCCACAATCCTTGGGGGGACCCCTACATGGGAGAGGCTACCGGCGCAACGGGGGGGGGCGGGGCGGGGGGTGGTGGCGGGGAGGAGCTGGGGAGGGCAGGTGGCGGGACCCTGGATCTATTGGACTGGTGGGAGGTCTCATACTCTATGCTAAAGCCCAACCTGCGGGCGGACTGGGTTGCATTGACTGGGTATCACTACCGTTACTGTCAACTTCTCAAGTGAGCGCTACTAGATGGCAAAAGCAGGGGAGGCGAGCCTAAAACAACGATTGGACGGATGACATCGAGGGGTACCTCAGTCGTTTTGAATTATTAGCTACTACATATGGGTTAGAGAGAGAGAGGTGGAGTTTAAAGTTATCACAGGGACTGAGAGGTACTTCTTATGAAGTCTTCGCAAAAATGAACAGAGAAGACCAAGACAATTATGACATGTTAAACAGGCTTTGTTATTGATGTACGAAAAAAATGGTGAATTTTATCGTAAGAAATTTAGAAATGCCAAACTGTTGTCTGGGGAGACATACCACCAATTCTCTGCCAGACTGGAAACCTATTTGGAGAAATGGACTGCTCTGGGGAAGACCCAAGATCTTAAAGAGATGACCATGATAGAACAATTGAGAGAGTCCATGGCTCCAGACTTGAGAAAATTTCTCATGGAACAAGGTGCAGAGAAGTTGAGGGAGGTTTTAAATGTCGCTGAGAGGTATCAGGCAGCCCAGGCAGAGGTAAGTGGTGCTAAAAAGAAGCACATAGAAACTTTTAAAGCTCCACAGCCATTTAATAAATTTGAAAATAGAGAACAGGGTAATAAAGGCAGGACAAACTTTGAACGGCCAAGAAATGACTATCGAGACAGAAACTCACAGTTCAATGACCAAAAATACAATGAAAGAAAACCGTTTAACCAAGGAAAAAGATGGTGCAAATGGTGTAAGAAAGACAACCATAACACCGAATTTTGTAGAAGGAAACCTTCAAACATTGCTGCAATGAAGTCGGGGACTCAACGATTAAAGGTTAATCCTAATGGACAGCAGGAACCTTATCACCCCCCAGTTTGTGAGGATGTTATTTGTAAAGGGGTCACCATAAGGTGCCTTTATGATACAGGTTTGGATTATGATTCAGTTGTGAAGTCTAGCCTAGTGGACCCAAGTCAGTATACCACAGAAACAGTGGAAATACAAGGGGCGACTAAGGACATACCACTCATGACACTTCCCATCGCAAGGATAACGGTGAAAACTCGCTATGTGGAAGGAGAGATCAGAGCAGCAGTGATAGATGAACCAATCAACCCTCTGATATTGGGGTGTAGATACGTCTTCTTGGGGAATCCCGAGAGACCTGTGATCATGGCGACAGTGCAGACCAGGTCACAGAAAAAGGAGGAAGAAGGTGAACCTATAAATGCTCATCCAGAGGAGATGAGGAAGGCGCAGGCTGAGGATAGGACACTCAAGCCATGTTTTAAAAAATTGCCCAAATGCCACACACCTCCAAGCAAGGGGGAATACTTTATGAAGAACAAACTATTATACAGGAAGGCCGGAACTGGAACAAATGGTCACAACCAGCTGGTTCTTCCCACTTCATATAGGGATAAAGTGATGGAACTCGGGCATACGATTCCCTTCAGTGGTCACATGGGGATCAGCGCCACAGGACAGCGTATAGCTTGTCATTGCTTCTGGCCAGGGATAACGGAGGATATAAAAAGATATGTCAAATCCTGTCCAGAATGTCAAAGGGTAGCTCCAAAGCACTGGACTGCTCCTGCAACTCTAGGGGAAATGCCCATAGTGGGAACACCTTTTGAGAGGGTTGCAGTGGATATTGTGGGACCTCTCACTCGGACCAAGAGGAGGAACAGTTACATCCTTACTCTGGTGGACACTTGTTCTATGTGGGGAGAGGCGATAGCCCTGCCATCAATTGATTCAAAACATGTAGCAGAGGCACTACTTACAATATTCACAAGATTAGGATTCCCGCATCAAATCTTGACTGATAATGGCTCTCAGTTCAAGGGGAAACTAACGGAAGAAGTTTTTAAGCTATTTCAAGCCAGACACTTTCATTGTAGTCCGTACCATCCGCAAGGGAACGGCAGGTAGAGAGGTTTAATGGGACTCTCATTTCTATCCCGAGGAAGCTGGCACACGAAAAACCGGATCTGTGGGATCAATTCCTGCCCGCCGCGTTGTTTGCGTATCGGGAGGTACCACATAGTTCAACCGGGATGGCTCCCGCAACTCTGCTATTTGGGAGACCAATAAAAGGTCCATTAGAAGCTTTATTAAGGACCTGGACAGATGAGAAGGCAGAAGAGACTGTTACCTCATCTTATCAATACGTGAACGAACTGACCACTCGTCTGAAAGCTGGATGGAAACTGGCAAATGATAATTTGAGACAAGCCAGGAAGAAACATGCAGCATATTTTAATAGGAAGGCAAAGGACAGAGAACTAGCTGTGGGAGAGAAGGTGCTTCTTCTACTACCCGGCAGCCAGAATAAATTACAAATTGGATGGCAAGGTCCATATACGGTTCTAGAGAAGGTGTCTAGAACAAACTATAAAATTGACAAAAAGGGGAAGGAGAAAGTTTATCATGTAAACCTTTTAAAGAAGTATCTGGACAGACCACTCCAGGAAAGCACCCCCTTACTGACCTTGGCTATCGCAACTCAAATGCAAAAGGAACCACTCACCTCGCATGAATACCCATTACATCCTTGTGAAACAGCGGCACAAGTAAAAGTCAGTAAGCACCTGACTAAAAATCAGAGGGAGAGAGTTCAACAGGTTCTGGAGGAACATACAGATGTATTAACAGATAAACCAGGACATACAAATTTGCTACAGTATGACATGAAACTGGTAGACTCAAACCCAATCTGTATGAGAGCCTATTCTATTCCGTTCGCGAAGGAGAAAGCATTGAAGGAAGAAATAGATTATTTGTTGAAGGAGGGGATTATTTCACACAGTGAATCATCTTTTAGCTCCAGTGTCGTTTTGTTGAGAAAACCGTCTGGGGAACACAGACTGTGCATAGATTACAGGAAACTGAATGCTGTCACAGAAGGACAAGTGGCTCCATTACCAGACACAAAACAGTTATTTGCCAGACTGAACAAGGCAAAATACTTTTCAAAGGTGGATCTTAGTAAAGGCTATTACCAGATCCCAGTGAAGCCTGAAGTGAGACCTTATTTAGCGTTTAGCACATCGGAAGGACATTATGAATTCAACATGCTACCATTCGGATTGAAAAATGCTCCGAGTGTATTTTCAAGGATGATGCGCAAATTGTTGGATCCCCTGAATAACCCATGTATCACGAATTTCATGGATGATATTCTCGTCGCCACAGAGACATTTGAAGAACATATTGACGCTCTAAAAATGTTATTTGATAGGCTTAGGGAGGCGAACTTAACTGCTAGGCCAACAAAATGTTGTATGGGATGCAAAGAGTTGGAATTCTTGGGACACACTGTATATCAGGGAAAAAAAAATTGATAAAATATCACATTATTATTCTTTAGTTCCAACGACATGCAAGAACGTTTGGATATTTAAAACGAACCCAACAAAAAAAAAAACCCCCCACTAATATTCCTGCAGTTATACCTGATTTTCAGAAAGCAATGGCAAACTACTGAATGAAAAAAATTGCCTAGAAAAATCACAAACAGCCAATAAAAGCTGGGGTTGATTGCCACGTCCTGTAAAGGATAAGCAACTAACTTTTTATACCTGATTAAACAACGGGTTGTATCTAATTACTTGTAGGTTCGAGTAAACAGATATCGAGCGCCATTTTCAAGTTCTCCTAGTTACCGCGGGCAGATAAATTATGTATGTTTTTATCAACGTGGTCACAGTTGAAGTACTTATTACTAAACACGTTTTTCTTACTGTGGGTCACAGTAGCTGATCAGTAGACAATATGAATAGTGGAGCAACAAGAACGTTTGTAAACGTTAGCTTTTCTTGAACTGATTCACACGCTAAATGTTTTATTTGGCTTCATTCAACTGCGTGCGTAAACTGACTGTTTGGAGAACATAACTTTATCACAGATATAACAAGTAAGTAAAAATACTGTTGCTATTTTGTCTTTATATCATTCATATAGCGCCCAAAAAAGTAGATTTTGTACGCGTAAAAAAAAAAAAAATGTGTTTTAAAGACTCTTGATGGGTTTTAATTAGGATACATTATGTAAATTCAAGATAATAAAATATGATTTCCGATATCTAAATATAGTATCTCCCCCCCCCCCCTCCCCCCTCAAATCAGTCCAACATACAGTAAATCAGAACTTTGTGCGCGTGCCTTCCCCTTTCCAAAAAAAAAACAACAACAACAAAACAAACACAAAATGAAATAAATAAAATACAAAAAAAAAGTAGTCTCTCAAAACTGCCCTGTTGTTAACAAGGTGAAAAGGGGTGAGAAAGCCCGGGGGTATCTAGGATGACACCCAATCCACCAATTATCTGCTATCATCCAAATGGGCACCCCATCAAATTACCCCTTATTCTCACACCATCATATATCCTTATACAGTAGAACTCCATTTATCCGAACCCCATGGGACCGAGCATCGTTCGGATAATCAAATGTTCGGATAATTGGATTACATAATGTATCGAGTACATGTACACATATTTCTAAAAATAATTAACCATCACAAGGAAAATACACTATAAAACATATTTACTTGTACTGTAATAATAATACCCACACTGTATTAGATCACTGTATCACCAAAATTTTTTATTACACTGCAGTGCATGTACTACTTGTATTAATTATTTTTGTTAAGAAAGAGAAATGTTTTCAAAATAACATTACAAACGATTCAAAACCAGGCGCAACTTACGTATACATGTACTTGCACAGATGTAGCCCACTATTTAAAATAATGAGGAATCCTCTTTTGCACCAAACTGGATAGTCTCCTTTTGGCTGCTAAGTCCCGCATTCTCTTCAACAGCAGAAGCTGTGTAGGACAGCTGTCATCTTCTTGCTCGTACCAAGCCATCGCTGTTTCTAGTGCTATAAAGGCCTCTTCAGGACTTGGTCGACGTTTTGGTTTTTCTTCATAATCTACAAGTACATCGTGTACTTCTGAGGAGTCTTCATCATCGGTCACTACATGTATTTGGTTTTCTTCTTGCACAAAAGACAAAATTTCTTCGTCATTCAAAAACTGAAACCAGAATCATTATCATCTTCTAGCCACATGTGTGCATCATCTTTGTCACAGTCCGAAAATCCGGGCATTGCTTGAAACAGTTCCACAACTTCATTTATACAATCATCATTTGTGTCCACTGCAGTAGTTTCATTTCCTCCTTTTTTCCCAAGCAATCTACTCCAAGCCTTGTTGAGATTATCTTGTGACAGTGTGGTCCAAGCATCAGCTAACATATAGCAGCAGTCTTTGAGATTAAGCTTTTTGGAAAACGCCACCACACTTTCTTCATCTTCAGCCAACAATAAACGACGCAGGACTTCCTTCTTGTACATCTTTTTAAGCTTTGCTATAACACCCTGATCCATTGGTTGAATCAGTGCTGTTACATTGGGAGGCAGAAAAATTACTTTAAAATTTGCATCAACTGCATTCAATGTATCCGTCTCTGGATGAGATGGTGCATTGTCCAGTAGAAGAATTACTTTTCCAGTTTTCTTTTCTTGTTTCTCTCAACCTCTTCACATTTGGGATGAACTGATTTGTATACCAATCAAGAAATATTTCACTATTTATCCAAGCACTCTTCTGTGCTTTGTAACACAATGGGAGACATGTCACATTCTTTAAACAACGTGGTTTTTTGGCTTTGCCGATCATTAGCACCGGTAAACGATGACTTCCACTGGCATTCGCGGCTACCAAAAAAAATTGTTACTCTCTCTTTGCACTTTTTAAACCGGGGCAGCTGCTTCGCGCTGAGATGCAAGTTGATTTTTGAGGCAATGATTTCCAGTATAAGCCAGTCGCATCGGCATTATACACATCATCGAGTGAATAACCTTTTCTTCCAAAAAAGCCAAGAAAGTTTCTTTAAAATTTTTAGCGGCAGTTGCATCGTAGATAAAGATTTCCCTTGAATCTCCAA
>JAMPIV010011179.1:0-100000 GCA_024509875.1 Oreohelix idahoensis
GGTATAGGGTAAGTGAATGGTAGTTATAGTTATAGAAGTTTGGGGGTTTTAGGTTGGAATTGTGTAGATTTTAGAAGGAGAAGGGCGCGCGAGTTTTCGTTCGTTTCGTCGTCCCCCGGCGTTTCCCGTTTGTTGTTTCGATCGGTTTTTACGTTTTTTATCGCGTTTTTTGCAAACATGTGCGAATGGTTTGCAAAACATTTCCGCATTGTGCGTGCACCAACGAGAGTCCCTCACACTTTGAATTTTTTGAATACTGTAAATCCCCGCGTCAGATCAATTATTTTGACGCGTTTTCAAGTTTTTTTTCCTAGTTTACAGTAGTCCAACGTATGGCCTCGCTTTCGTTTCCGTTTGGCCCCTGCGTGGTCCCTGAGCGTTGCCTGAATTCCGGGCGTTCCATCCGTACAATGTTTTTAATGTAGTGGCACAGCCACTTAGATGGATAGTGTTTTTCAATTGTGTGTTGGCAATAGCCACTTACTCAACGGTGAAGAAACCGTTTGTTTCTGGCTGTAAGTTATTAAGCCGAATATGTAAAGAAAATGTGTCTAAAGACTAGGAAAGTCTACGTTTATGGCCATTGAGTCGACAAATGGCAGTGTTGGAATGTGTGGCAAAGCCACTTAAGTATAGTGTATTAATAATGTGGCACAAGCCACTGACTAAGGATATTATTTGGAACGGAAAGATCCACTGGAAAGTTGTAAAATAGCGAAAAGAATCCGTAAATCAAATTAAATAAAGTAACCAGAATAAGAGTCCCAGATGTAGAATAAATCCGAATAACGCAGATCTTAACGTTCCAAGTGAACTTTATACACACACGGCAGTTAAAGCCTGGTGATGGAAGCCAAAATGTTGAATAATGATACATAGAACAGGATCTATAGAGTTACTGATAGTGTACTCGCTAGCATTGTGAAGGGATAGTTCCAAGGATCGGATTCAGTAGGAGGTGGTTGCAAACTCTAGTACGCTATAGAACTTAACAGTTTAACCCAGATGAGTTAAGTCTGTGGGACGAAACTTGCGTAGAGCTTAGTACTCTGTTAATGCCAAGTTGATGTGTGAGAAATGTGTTACGCTCATTGTGTAAAAGGACATATATATTAAATTGTTCAGTCGTCAATGGAACTTGTTAATTGCCTGAATTATTCAAATTCTCATTCTGTGCTGTGACTGTTGTTAATCCTTGCAAGTTCAGTCCAGATTAATCACAGGAATTCATAAGACTAACTATAATATAAACCAACACTGCTGGAGAATTAATAAACAACAACGACACTGATATAATAATAATTAAATCACACAATAATGGCTTAAAACTGCAATCGAACTATAAGCTGGAATTAGAACAGATGAATCATAATATCTGAAGAAGTATTGACAAGCAACCCAATAACTCACGTCCAACGGTGCTGAATCTTTTAATAACGACTAGGAATGAAGAGATACAGCGGGTCCGTAACATACTGGTGTCAGAAGTATTCGGACAATCTTCAGAATTCATCTTTTCCGTTACCCAATTGAACGAACTAATGTTCATGAATCAGCTTCCATTGGGAAGATTCTAGTGGAAACAACTTCAAGATCAATTTAGTTTGTCACATACAAAGTCACAGTGGAAATTGAACAGTTCAAGGGGGTCTTATTCAAGGCGCAGGTCCAATCTGGCAACCCGAATTTACACATCAAGTTACGAAGGTCAAGGTCGAGTCAGGACTCCGATCAACGGTCACTGTCTTCGCTGAATCAAATCGATCGTATGTCATTCAATCTTTGATCCTGAACCATCACAGAGAACCGGGAAGACAAGCCATACCCTTGTTAAACGTCCAGAGCAACCGGGGCAGTATTTCGACAGAAGTTCTTTTGATATTAATTTCGTAAGGATCATCTTCAATCAACCGGTCACGTCTGCTTCTCAATGGGAACAAGTCAAACAGCTGGGAGCATCTTGTTGTGGTTTTCTTGGATCACAATGGCATGATCACATGAAGATAAGTTCTTGTCTAAATTAGAGCTTTTGACTAGTGTGTGTTGTCCAGTTGGCTAGCTTTGGCCTTCAATTTTTCCTCCACTGTCACTTGTCTGTCCTATTTTGCAGTTCTAGTAATTATCATTAAGTGTTTACTATCGATGTACTTTATGTAACTTCGCGGGACGGATGGTTAGGGCTTATCATTGCTTGGGTATTCCTTTGGAAGATTCAAATAATTATAACGACTTTTAGGGATAATTGCTTATACTCGCTGACTGAGGATCTAACTGATTATTAATTTTTCTTTTGAGTTAGGGATATAAATGCTTTTTCAGTTAGCAATATAATCACTTTGCTTGTGCTAGTTGTGACGTCACGTGCCTACGTTATTTAATTTTGCATATCCTAGTTTCCGTTTGGTCTCACGATTTTATTCGTTTGTGATCTAAAATCTCTCTGTCTCATTGTTAGTTTAGGACGACTTGTATCATAAAATTTTTGTAATGTTACTTTAAACATTTTATCTCTCGAATTAATATGTCTAGTACCTACTTAGTTTCTTTTTATCTGTTTCATAGCGTCGTATAATTGAATATATCATTTCATTATGGTCCATTTGCTTGTTCCATCCATTGTTTATCGTCACCTGTTCTTGTCTCTGGCTATAGTAAATATCATAGTTACTTTGAATTAGTGAAGCTCATATGTTCATAGTATACCTATTGACAATTAATATACTTATGTAAATTCTTGAGATATTTAGCTCCATGACTACATGAGAAGGTTTTATTAAAATTGGACAAAGTCTAGGGAAATCAGGTTATGATCTTCAGACTTATGCTGAAACGAGATATGAAAAGCATTTAACACAACAGGAAAGAATTGAGCAACGGGAACTGAAAAAGTATGAATTGGCTCAAAAAGATAAAGAAATGGCTCAACAAGAAACGGAGAGAGAATTACAAAAAGAACTTAAGGAGAAAGAAATAGCTCAACGTAGTCTTTTAGTTCATTTTTTGACCGGGGACTCACTCAAGGTTTTCATGACTCTGGATGAGAAAAGCAGAAACGATTTTGATGTCGTAAAAGAAGTACTTCTTAGACGGTTTCCAGTTAACTGAATCTGGATTCCGAGAACGTTTCCATACGGCTAAGCCTAGTAAGGACGCTGACTTGGGGAATTTATTGCTTCCATTAAACATTTTTTCAATAGATGGATAGAATTATCAGGTATTACCAAATCATATGAGGGGTTGATGGATCTCATGCTACGTAATAAAGTGCTCTCCTCATGTAGTCATGATTTAGAATCCTTCTTACATGAGAGACACCCTAACTCTATTGAAGAATACGAAAAATTCGGTAGACAGTTTGTCACGGCACATCCGACTAAGGATGTCCATCGATCTTTTCCTCGAGATCCTATGCCTACGTGTGCAGCACTCCATGATCATAGATCGTATGATCACCGACCTAGATCAAAGAGCACGGACGGTCGATATCGTACACAGTTTCGACAAGAATATCGGGGGTCTTACAACTTCCCTCGGTATCGCTCACCGTCAAGATTCTATCGTCGGCGTTATCGAGGTTATTTACCTCATGATCGTGGAGGCCACAAAGGCAGGGGTCGTGATGATTATCGCAAAGACTATTACAGGGATTACAATAATCATGGATCATCATATAAGAGGAGTATGATAATGATGAGTCAAATGATTTTTTTTATTATAAGATAAAATCAGGCAAACAGAAAACAAATCATTCTTGATATTCTTCAAAGAATAATGACAAACATGGTCATGCTAATGCATATACTACCAAAAGAGATCATGATAGTGATGATAACAAACATGCTAATTCATGCAGCATTTTAGATGACTCTTGTTATGTTTGTCAATCAAATCTGATACCAGAGAGGAAAAATACACTTCGCTGTGGTCATACAATGTCTTCTATGTCTGCTTGTGAGAATTTGGGACGTCTCACATACCACAAGGCATACTTATATGGAAGAGAAGTAAGAGTTTTACGGAATTCCGGCTGTTCTACTGTTGGCTTACAACACTCGCTTATCGAGCCCTCTGCATTTACGGGTAAAACTGTTAAATGTATCACATTTGGAGGGAATATAGAAGAATATCCAATAGCACATGTCTATATCAATACAACGTTTTATACAGGTATGGTGTATGCTTGCGGGTTAAGAGCTCCCGTGGCTGAGATAATCTTAGGTAACATACCTGGAGTTAGAAATTGCACTCGACATGAGATTACGAGATGGGTTGAATCTCACCCGTTGGTGGCAAATGCTGCTGTCAGCAGAGCACAAGAGTTGGCTACAGATATGGCCACCCCACCTACACCTATACTAGAGACAATTATGTCTCCCGACGTCGTTGCTGAAGCACCAGCGGCGTTTGCGGAAAAACAAAAAAATGATCCAAGTTTACAGCGTTTATTTGCGCTAGCAGAAAAAAAAGTTAGTAAACATACGAAATCAGCACAACATTGGTTTCAAATTAAGAAATCCATACTAACAAGATACTATGATAATGGTATTTCGATTATTCATCAGATAGTCGTTCCAAAACAATTTAGACCTTTGGTGTTACAAACAGGGCATGACTCTCCCATGGCAGCGCACATGGGTATTAAAAGAACATTATTTAGAGTCACGTCGCAATTCTATTGGCCTGGTGTCAATAAGGACACAAAATTGTATTGTAGGTCATGTACGACATGTCAGAGCATATCACGTAAGGGCAGATTCCATACGGCACCCTTACAGATCACTGATGTACCAGAAAGACCATTTAAGAAGATAGCAATAGATATTATTGGTCCGTTATCAATTCCATCTAATAATGGGTTCCGATATATCTTAACCTGTGTAGATCTTTGTACACGGTGGCCTGAGGCCATACCTCTGAAAACCATCACTACTGCGTCGGTATCAGATGCATTATTTTCAATTTTTTGTCGTATTGGTTTTCCGGAGGAAATTTTATCAGACAGAGGTTCACAATTCACCTCAAATATTATGAAAGAAGTGGAGTCGATGCTCTCCATTCACCATTCGTTTTCTAGTGCATATCACGCCCAAACGAACGGAGTTTGTGAGCGTCTTAACGGTTCACTCAAACAGATTCTTCACAAGATCACTGAGGGATGTCCTCGTGACTGGGACAGGCTACTTTGTGCCGCATTATTTGCATATCGAGAGGTTCCCCACGAAAGCACTGGATTTAGTCCATTCGAGCTCGTCTACGGCTCTAATCCTCGTGGCCCAATGATGATCTTGAAAAATTTATTGGTCGGATCATCATTGGATAAATCCACTCGTACTAGTTACGAGCTGGTGATTGACCTTAGACAAAGAATCATTGATGCGTGTACATATGCATCCGAGAGCATTAAATCAGCGACACACTCTGTGTCTGTGTCTGAGTCTTCACCTTATATTTCTTCTTTTGCATTAGTAAATGAGGAAGACACTACGTCTTCAATTCCTCTACAGTTTGCTTTACCGTCTTTACAAGATTCCGAATCTTGGAAGGATGTCACAATTTCTTCGACTTTGTCATCGTCACAACAAAGTCAAGTTAGGGAAATTCTTCTTTCTTTTAACGATGTACTTACTGACCTTCCAGGTCGTACGTCTTTAATTTCTCATGACATCATTCTAACAGACGATCATCCTATTAAGTTAAGACCTTACCCTATTTCTTTACATCATAAAGACAGGGTTTAAAGGGAGCTAAAGGATATGATAAAATTCGGAGTTATATCTCCATCAGAATCTCCTTATGCTTTTCCGATGGTTATTGTGAAAAAGAGAGATGGTTCGCTCCGTATTTGTATTGACTTCAGACGTCTTAACCGTATCACAATTACTGACGCTGAACCAATGCATTTGTTGGACGACCTACTTTCGCAAGTTTCACAGGCCACTTACTTTAGTAAACTAGATCTGTCTAAAGGCTATTGGCAGATACCACTTACTGAACATGCCAAGCCTTTCACTGCCTTCACTACTCCATTTGGGTTATTCCAATGGAATTACATGTGCTTCGGCTTTGTAAACGCGCCTGCGACATTAGTGCGCATGATGCGCCGCCTTCTGGGCGATAGAAAAGATGTCATCACATACATCGATGACATCTGTCTATTTCACAAGTCATGGGAAGACCATATTACTGGTTTGTCTTCTCTTCTCTTTACACTACGACAACATGGTTTGACTGTAAGACCTTCTAAGGTCCAGATAGGTTGTCAGGAGATTACTTTTCTGGGTCACCGCATAGGTAACAATAGATTACACCCTGATGACAATACAGTCGAGCGCATACTGGTGATTGCTACTCCATCATCTAAGAAACAAGTAAGAAGTTTACTTGGGCTGGTTAATTATTACCTTAAACTCTTTGTGTAGTTGTTAACTCATACTGGCTACTGGTTGTTGAATCATGCTTTATTTGTTAAATGATGTGAATGTCCACCAGTGGATAAATGTAGATGTTGGGACTGGTGTAGTAAAGTGTAACGATTGTCAACTCATCAAACCCAGCACAGTTTTGGTCATACAGGTCATCTTGTCCTGGAACGTGATGAGGCTCCGACAAGAATGTGAGTGTAAACAATGAGTGTGTATCTGAATGTCAGTACGCGAATGGTAGAATGATTCGATAGAGTGACAGGTTGGTAGTACATCACTCATACTCACACTGTTCGAATTCAAGAAGTACTGGAACTACGGTGGTCTTTTATAACATTTAATGGGACGCACACTTGGACAGTACGTGTATGGTTACAGGAACAAATGTCGACATAGACAGCATAATGTTGATCACAGGAATATCATCTTAAGTTAGCATTCATGCTTGGCAAATATCATAATGGAGCATTCGTAAATAAGCATTCAGCGTTCCATCATGTAAATCATCTGGCTTTACTGACTGGGCACGTCAGACCATAACCAATATATAGGAAGGCTCCTAGACCTAACCTCGTCTAGCGAATATTCCTTCACGTAAAGTTCAATATATATATATTTCATAATATAGGAATCCCAGACATGGGTTCTCACATGTAGCAGTGATCTCTTGGTTCATCGAGCGATAGTACAGGCATCCCTTTTTCTCACTCGATAAATACAAAGTATATGAATTTCAACATGGCTGTTCTCTCTCTCGTGAGCTTCACTCACTATAGAATATAGACCAAAATTAGTCATTCATTAAATGTCCTCATTTCTTCATAGCTTCTCTCATAGAGGTAATTGAATAATATCATACAATCCAGTGCTGATACATAGGAATGTCTTCTTCCTTTGAATGGATATTCTTTTTTTAAAAGTACCACTGTGCATCTGCTTATCAACAACGATGGCGAAGCCCAAGTTCATAATAAATTGTGGTTTTACCTTTTTATGCGAAATATAACTTTGCCATTCCTTGGCAAAAGAGAATAAACACTGGGGTAAAGTACATACAACATGTCTAAATGATTATCACTTTTCCCCATCCATATATAGATCACTATTTCGGCAAAAAGCCTGCTACAACAAAACTCGGCATCCTCACAGGATGACAGCCATGGATCACACCCCTTGCTAGCGATACTTCCGCTGCATAGCCTTTGACCTTTTCTAGCGACAACCAAATTAGTTCGACTTAGAAATGCAAAGATATCCATATATAAGACAGACTCGTCCTACTCATACAAACACTACGTATAAATTCAGGCCATAGATATACTGAAGCAAGAACAATCTATTCCTACCCAGCCACAGAATAAATCACAGTAGGCCTAGAGTCGTCTGCGGAGTCCGATCGAAGATGACAGAACTATTTTCAAGGGAAGCAACCCAAAAATGACTTCTCCTTAAGCACTTAAAAAAGGAAATACTTTGCTTACAAAATATTTGCGAACATAATAAGAATATAAATGTATTATATTGCAAGATAGTAAAAATTGCCCTTTACAGTCTTACCACACCTCCCGGGAAAAAAAAAAAAAAATTTTTTTTTTTTTAAATACATCTAGGAGCACCGTAGAATAGGCTCACAACGCAAGAATACTGCGCAGATGAAAATATCAGGAATAACTATAATTCCTAATATGACTGGTGAGAATATATATCTCAAAATCTGAGAGAAATTGTTTCCCTACGAATAAATGTTTCCAGGAAGGTGTGATGTACGTATAATACAATTCTGTTAATTATACAATGCATACCAAAAATTCACACTACAATCTTAAATTTATGATTTATGAAGAAACAATCATCAAAGAACAGCGGTGAATTAACATCAATAAACCGCTAAGTAGCGATACCATCATTCTATTATTAAATTACAAATGTGTATCTTAGTAAAGAAACAAAAAATAACTGTTGTAAAGTTATACATATTAAAAAGATCCAATATTTAACAGTTAAGTGGCATCATGTGGGCATCTGGACAGAATGTCCGCCATCACATTTTCTGAACCACGGATAGCTCGTACCGAAAAATGAAAAGGTTGAAGAGCAATTGCGTATCGAGTTGATCTCGAGCTCTTCAAGTTCTTACTTTGGATAGCCGTAAGAGCTTTTTGGTCAGTTTCCACTACGAAATGCGCGCCCAGAAGGAATCTTTGGAGTTTGAGAATTGACCAAACCATTGCCAATAATTCGCGGTCTAAAACCGAGTAATTCCTTTCTGCAGCATTAAGTTTTCTGGATATGTACATTACAGGATGCAGAGTTCCAGAGTACTCTTGCATTAGTGCCGCTCCAATCCCAGTGGATGAAGCGTCACTACGAAGAACAAATGTCTTATCTGTTGTAGGTAACACTAAAATAGGTGGTGATGAAAACATAGTTTTGATCTTCTCTAGTGAAGATTGGCATTCATGAGACCAGTGAACCATGTTAGGCGACCCTTTCTTTAATAGTGTAGAGAGAGGTGCCATGATAGAGGACAGATTCGGAATGAAACGTCCATAAAATTGTATGAGACCTAAAAGACTTCGCACTTGCTTTTTAGTCCTAGGGATAGAGATGTTAAGTATCTTAGTGATATTATGGTCTTCTGTCTTCAAGAAACCGTGACCTACTCGATGGCCTAAGAAAGCAATTTCGCTAAAGCCAATACAAGCTTTAGATGGTTTTGCTGTCAGGTTATACTCACGCAGAGTTGATAATAATTCAACTAACCCTGAATAGTGATCTTCCCAAGTATCGCTGAAAAGACAGATGTCGTCTAGATAAGCAATGACATCTGACCGATACGATAGGATTCGACGCATCATGCGTACAAATGTAGCTGGTGCGTTCATAAGGCCGAAAGGCATAAAATTCCATTGGAAAAGGCCTCTGGGAGTAGAGAAAGCGGTAAGAGGTTTGGCGCGTTCGGATAATGGAACTTGCCAATATCCTTTAGACAAATCAAGTTTAGTGAAAAAATGCGATTTAGAAAGACGAGTAAGTAACTCTTCTAGTAAAGGCATAGGTTCAGCATCGAACTTCGTAACTTGATTCAATTTGCGATAGTCAACGCAAAGACGTATGTTATTGTCTTTTTTTCGAACAATAACCATCGGCGAAGAATATGCAGAAGTGGATGGTTCGATTATTTGTAAATCTATCATTTCATCCAACTCCTTTTCAACCTGTGTTTGGAAATGTATAGGGATAGGATAAGGCCTAACCCTAATTGGAGTATGTTCAGTTAGAACAATGTCATGCTCAATGACATGAGTTTGTCCAGGGATGTCAGTGAGGACATCCTGAAATGTTTGTAACATAGACGAAACTTGTCGCCGTTCTCCTAGAGACAAATCAGGAGAAACAGTAACGTCTTTCCATGATTCACTAGAATGAAGTGGGATCATTGGAAGCGGGAGATTAACATCCGAAAAACTTGTTTCCTCATCCTGTATTACAGACAGTGATGAGTAATGACCATGTTTGACATGAGAATCGTCCGTTGCCTGGAAAATAGGCTGTAAATAGTCAGGACGTTCATGGAACTCCGTAAGCATATTGATGTGGAAGGTTTTATGCTTCCCGTTAATATCGACGATGTAGTCAACATCTGAAATTTTCGATATTATATCGTACGGACCTTTCCAACTAATAAGGAGTCTATTTTCACGACAAGGTAGCAAAACAAATGCTTTGTCACCAGGACAAAGTTGTCGTAAAGTTCTCTTCTTATTAGCAAATTGTCTTGCCTTCTGCTTAGCAAATTCAGAAGAGGACGTTGCCAATTTGCATGCTTCGATAATCTTTTGTCTCAGCGCGATGACATACTCGTAAGAAGATTTTGTGTCATCGTCAATATTGTCAGCTGTTATAAGATCATGCAGCAAAGACATTGGGCCGCGCGGTCGCGCGCCAAAGACAAGTTCAAAGGGCGAAAACCCTGTATGTTCATTGGGGACCTCTCTGTACGCGAAGAGGGCCGCGGGTAAAACCCTATCCCAATCCTGAGGATGATCCTCAGTTATCTTCCCTAATAAGTTCTTAAGTGTTCTATTTAGTCGCTCGACCATCCCATTGGACATAGGATGATAGATGCTACTCAAAGATCTCTCTATTTGTAGAGTAGACATTACTTGAGACATGGTATCCGATATCAGTTGGGTGCCATGATCTGATAATATTTCTCCGGGGAATCCCAGCCGAGAAAATATAAGCCAAAGAGCATCTGCAATGTCAGCGGTAGTAATGCTCTTTAGAGGGATAGCCTCTGGCCAACGTGTGCACATGTCTACACACGTTAAGATAAACTGATGTCCTCTAGCAGATTTGATCTTGAATGGACCAATGATGTCTATCGCCATTTTCTGGAATGGACGAATAGGAATATCTGCAGCCTGAATAGGCGCAGCATGACGAGGACCTTTGGATTTGACTTCTTGACATACTTTACAGGATCGACAATAGATCCGTATGTCCTTGTTCACAAAAGGCCAAAAGAAAGCCGCAAGAACTCTTGACTTAGTACGGGAAAAACCCATGTGACCAGCACACTGAGAGTCGTGTGCATGTTGTAAGATCTTAACTCTCAAATTCTTGGGTACAAGAATCTGAGAATGACTTGACTTAGTGGAGTCTTGCACCATACGTACAAGTACGCCATTCTTCATTGTAATCCAAGATTTACAATTTGAATCTTTATTCGGATCACCTTTTGTTACAAGAGTGAAGAATTTCTTAAGAGTCGGATCTTCTTCTTGTTGTTTTATAAACGAGTCACGAGAAATTACCAAGGGATCATCTCGGTTATGCACTTCATTATCTTCAACAGATGAAGTTTCAGGCATATTGAGAGCTTGAGCTCTAGTGACTACTGCATTAGCAGATTGCATATTTTGATTTTCCCAAACGGAAATTTGCTCCGGAGTGCATTCTTTGACTCCGTGAATGCGACCGATGATAAGATCAGCGATCGGATCCGGCAAAAGACATGCGTGTACATCTCCTGTGAAGAAAGGAGTAGCAATCCTAATGATAGCGGTAGAGTATTTCTCTATGGTGCCGCCAAATGTTACGCATTTGACTACTTTGCCTGTAGAATGAGAAGGATCTATGAGTGACTGCCTAACCCCAATAGTTGTGCATCCAGAATCAAAAAGTACTGAGACTGGATTGTCATTTACTAAACCTTTGTGTAAGACAAGAGAACCTCTCCCATCATGCGCGATTGACGCAGGAAGAGCGGGAAGAGGATGGCCACAGCTTAAAGTAGACACTGTGGTTGGCTCAAATAATGTTTTGCATTGGGGGCACTGAGATGCTCTCCCAAAATCAAAAGCGGCACATGCCATATTATTAGAGTCATCATTATCTTTATTTTGTTTATAGGCTTCGTGTGATTCTTGTTGTGCAGAGTTCGCCTGGTAATGAGCTTTATGTTTTTTGAATTGTGCTCTACCTCTGTTATTATTGCCTCTGTACTTATCATTGTTTCCACCATTATAACCCCTACTCGGGTTTGAATCATAGCTCCTTTGGTTACTATCATCATATTCATTATAATGAGTATCTCGGTAATTATGATCCTGTTGTCTCCATGAAGGAAAACTTGGATAGTTTCTAGAATGACTTCCTTTGCGAAAGTTCCTGTAATTATGACCACCCCTGAATCGAGGGCTGTCAGCTCTTCTCCAGGTATTCGAAGAAGACCCTGAAATGATTGGTTACCTTGGTTCTGATAACTGTAATAGTTACCTTTTTTATTAAACTTATTTTGAGGTCCTTGGAATTTGTGAGAGTGATTAGGGTTGTATGGTGTTGCAGACGCAACTGGCATACCTTCTTTAACCTTACTGTTGCTAATGGCTACGTCCGGATGTGCAGTGACGTATTGGGTACAATACTGTTCCATTTCTTTTAGAGACTTAGGTTTACGCTCATGTAAGAATTCGAGGAAAGGTTTATTTATACTTGACATAATCTTGTCTCTGAGTATCAAGTCCATAAGGGCTTCATAAGTCTTTTCTGTTTTGGATAGCTCAATCCAACGATCAAATGTAAGTCGTGTCCTTGCAATGAATTCTGAGAATTCTACACCTGCCTCAGGCACCATTGTCTTAAACAACTTCCGATAACCCTCTTCAGACAACTGATACTTCTTTAACAAGGCTGCCCTAATAACATCATAGTTATCTTTGTCAGCCTCTTCAACCAAACTTAAACTAGTCAGAGAATCACCTTTCAGATTTTCTGATAACTGGTTAGCATATTGTGATTTGTCCACATTATGTGCTCGACACGAGCGTTCAAATCTGTTTAGCCAGAATGTTATGTCATCACTGGAAGGGTTGAACGCTGGTACCTTGACCTTGTAAGTAAAGGGTTTACCATTACCACTAGATGCTTGATTAACATTACTTATGTTTGTTAACTTTAACTTTTCTAACTCAAATGCTAAAAGTTCTTTTTGGTGTTCATGTTCTCTTATTGCTTTTTTTTTTCTTGAGCTTCAGCTTGTAATCTTCTCTCTTCTGTAGCAGCTTGTAATTTTTTCTCTTCAGCAGCAGCCTCATCTTTTCTTTTCTCTTTTTCCATTTCCATCTGGAATCTTTTTTCATCAGTCTGTATCTGCAATTTCTTTTGCTCATCCTCTCTTTGTAATTTTTTTTCCTCAGCTGCTAATTTCTTTTCTTCAATCAATGCTTTTCTTTCTTCAGCAGCAGCAGCAAGTTTTCTCTCTTCTGCAGCTAATGCTTTGTCATATTGAGCAACTGCCCATTGTTCTAATTGCTGACCAGTCATATCAAGAGCCCTGCCTTGTGTGATAAAATAATCTAAGGTAGACATCTTGTCTAATAAGATCAGTAATTTGCAAAAGTAAATAAATTTACTTTCTTAGTCTAAATCAAAGACCTTGTATGATAACTTATTAACCTGTGGAAAAATAGTACTTAACTATCCCAATCACTGTGGGAAACAAGCCTTACAAAGGTCTTGTATAAATCCTTATATAATAACAGCTATAAGTTGCTGGTTCACTCTATAATATAAGTGCAGTGCACCAGAAATAGTGTTTTATATCATCAACTGTGTACCTTTAGTAATAGCAATTAACTATGAGTTGCTTCTTGTACATCAATTTATATGATCAACTATATTTTAAATAGTGTATGTCGATCAGGCACAAAACAAAACAGTTATACAGAAGAACATGAAAACATTTGCGGAAATGAAATAAATCAAATGGGAAAAAAACAATAAAAGATAAACCGCAAGAGGATAACAAATACAAATAACGCCACAGTATATAAATATAAATTGAGAATAGAACTGAAAGATAGAATAGGGTAGACCAACAAATTACAAACAAATCAAAACAAACTAAAGAACAGAGGAATATTACAAAAACAACAATGAGTACAGACTTCACAGCTAACACTAATAGCAACAGCTGTCGCAGCAAATTTTCAATGAAGAAAATTGCACCTATAGAAACGCACACATCAGACCCTCTATTACGTGGGATACTCTGCTGTGTGACACCGCCCAACCGAAACAACAACCCGCTGGATACAAACAAATATCACATATAAATAGTTAAACATAAATACATAAATGCATAAATAGTATGGCAATATGATGTAAATAGAGTGTTGCAGAAAGAATGTGTTGGAATGAAGGCTCAGTTACACTGCCTAATAGTACAGTACTGTGGTACTTTATTAAACAAATACTTCTGGTCTAATTATTTTAAATTCAACACAGAAATAGAAGCTCCATCGTTGATTTGAATGATAACAATCAATGTAGGACTTCTCAGTTCAATAACATTTTCTTTCGCAAACACTGTCAAATATTCTTCCGTCCTGATGTGTAATGTTCTATGTTTCAACCAAGCTTGCTGTGTAACACTGTCAGTTGTATGGCAAATGTCCAACGAACCAAATGTCAACAAACCCTGACCTAGTTACTGCATACTCTCGACAGGACAGGTCACGCTGACATCACTGTAGAGTTGTACTGCTGATGTATTTGTGTGTCGTAACAGACCCCAAGGAACGTCTGGTCTCAGTAGTTTACTTCTCAATATGGTCACTGTGCAGGTTGACCCAGGAAGCTGGCACACCAGTTGTTAAACTCTTTGTGTAGTTGTTAACTCATACTGGCTACTGGTTGTTGAATCATGCTTTATTTGTTAAATGATGTGAATGTCCACCAGTGGATAAATGTAGATGTTGGGACTGGTGTAGTAAAGTGTAACGATTGTCAACTCATCAAACCCAGCACAGTTTTGGTCATACAGGTCATCTTGTCCTGGAACGTGATGAGGCTCCGACAAGAATGTGAGTGTAAACAATGAGTGTGTATCTGAATGTCAGTACGCGAATGGTAGAATGATTCGATAGAGTTGACAGGTTGGTAGTACATCACTCATACTCACACTGTTCGAATTCAAGAAGTACTGGAACTACGGTGGTCTTTTTATAACATTTAATGGGACGCACACTTGGACAGTACGTGTATGGTTACAGGAACAAATGTCGACATAGACAGCATAATGTTGATCACAGGAATATCATCTTAAGTTAGCATTCATGCTTGGCAAATATCATAATGGAGCATTCGTAAATAAGCATTCAGCGTTCCATCATGTAAATCATCTGGCTTTACTGACTGGGCACGTCAGACCATAACCAATAGATAGGAAGGCTCCTAGACCTAACCTCGTCTAGCGAATATTCCTTCACGTAAAGTTCAATATATATATATATTTCATAATATAGGAATCCCAGACATGGGTTCTCACATGTAGCAGTGATCTCTTGGTTCATCGAGCGATAGTACAGGCATCCCTTTTTCTCACTCGATAAATACAAAGTATATGAATTTCAACATGGCTGTTCTCTCTCGTGAGCTTCACTCACTATAGAATATAGACCAAAATTAGTCATTCATTAAATGTCCTCATTTCTTCATAGCTTCTCTCATAGAGGTAATTGAATAATATCATACAATCCAGTGCTGATACATAGGAATGTCTTCTTCCTTTGAATGGATATTCTTTTTTAAAAGTACCACTGTGCATCTGCTTATCAACAACGATGGCGAAGCCCAAGTTCATAATAAATTGTGGTTTTACCTTTTTATGCGAAATATAACTTTGCCATTCCTTGGCAAAAGAGAATAAACACTGGGGTAAAGTACATACAACATGTCTAAATGATTATCACTTTTCCCCATCCATATATAGATCACTATTTCGGCAAAAAGCCTGCTACAACAAAACTCGGCATCCTCACAGGATGACAGCCATGGATCACACACCTTGCTAGCGATACTTCCGCTGCATAGCCTTTGACCTTTTCTAGCGACAACCAAATTAGTTCGACTTAGAAATGCAAAGATATCCATATATAAGACAGACTCGTCCTACTCATACAAACACTACGTATAAATTCAGGCCATAGATATACTGAAGCAAGAACAATCTATTCCTACCCAGCCACAGAATAAATCACAGTAGGCCTAGAGTCGTCTGCGGAGTCCGATCGAAGATGACAGAACTATTTTCAAGGGAAGCAACCCAAAAAAATGACTTCTCCTTAAGCACTTAAAAAAGGAAATACTTTGCTTACAAAATATTTGCGAACATAATAAGAATATAAATGTATTATATTGCAAGTTGATATTTCTAATTGTGAATATTAATTTCATTATAACATTCTTGTCGATAGATAACATGCATAGATTATAGTCGGTCACATCTTCGCCACCACTCTCACACGTGCCACGAGTGTCACGTTTGGGGGGGGGGGGGAAATGATGTTGAGGACTGTTTCGCGGCTTGCAAACATGTGAATGGTTGCAAACATTCGCATGCGTGCACCACGAGACTCCTCAATTGAATTAATACTGGAAATCGCGCAGATCAATATATGATGCGTCAAGCCTAGTTACAGTAGTCTACGTATGGCCTGCGGGCCTGATGGCCGGCGTGCCATCCGACAGTGTTTCAATGTGTGGCACAGCCACTTATGGATAGTGTTTCAATTGTGTGGCATAGCCACTTACTCAAGTGTAGAACCGTTGTGTTCTGGCTTTAAGCCGATATAAGGATATATGTCTAAAGACTAGGAAAGTCTATGTATGGCCATTGAGTCGAATGGCAGTGTTGGAATGTGTGGCAAAGCCACTTAAGGATTGTGTATTAATATGTGGCACAGCCACTGACTAAGGATATATGTGGAACGGTAGATCCACTGGAAAGTGTAAAATAGCGTAAGAATCCGTATCAAATTAAATATAGGACCAGATAGAGTCCAGAGTAGAATCGCGAATAACGCAGATTACGTTCAAGGTGAACTTATACACATGGCAATTAAAGCCTGGCGATGGAAGCCAAAAATGTTGAATAATGATACATAGACAGGATCTATAGATTTACGGATAATGAACTCACTAGCACTGTGAAGGGATAATAATTCCAAGGATCGGATTCAGTAGGAGTTGGTTGCAAACTCTATTACGCTATAGACTTAACGGTTAACCCAGATGAGCTAAGTCTGTGGGATGAACATTGCGTAGAGCTTAGTACTATGTTAAAGCCAAGTTAATGTGTGAGAAATGTGTTACGCTCATTGTGTAAAAGGACATATATATTAAATTGTTCAGTCGTCAATGGAACTTGTTAATTGCCTGAATTATTCAAGTTCTCATTCTGTGCTGTGACTGTTGTTAATCCTTGCAAGGTCAGTCCAGATTATCACAGGTATTCGTAAGACTAACTATAATATAACCAACACTGCTGGAGAATTAATAAACAACAACGACACTGAATATAATAATAATTAAATCACACAATAATGGCTTAAAACTGCAATCGAACTATAAGCTGGAATTAGAACAGATGAATCATAATATCTGAAGAAGTATTGACAAGCAACCCAATAACTCACGTCCAACGGTGCTGAATCTTTTAATAACAACTAGAAAGAAGAGATACAGAATGACCGTAACAGGGTAGCTGAGACAAAAATTTCCTGAGCTAACTCAGTTCTCTTCAAGCTATAGCAGTTGTGTCTCAGTACCTTGCTGATTATAATTACTCACTTTCTATCTGTGAATTCATACGTATTCTCTGTAGCATTTCTGTAGTAGATTATTTACACTTTCATCGAGACTCAGCTACTCTCACCACATTGCTAAACATCTGTATTCGATCTTATCGTATGTTATATTTAATATTTGTCATTTGTCGCGAAAGTTGTTTACAATACATTGCAACGCGACCTAGCGCAGTCTTACTGACCAATCATCTATCGCGAATCACGAGGCACGCAGACGCAAACGGCACGCATTAGGCAAAATGGAGATGTAGACATATATTGGTTTGTAGAAGACTAGTCATCGACCGGAAGGGATGTAAGGGATCAGAACTGAATTATTGTTTAAAAGGATTTCACCTTTGATTCCAGGAGAGGATTGTGAATAATTGATATAAGGAATAACGGTAGGAGTTTAGCATGTACATAGATAAATGTTGATTACTGGTGTCTACAATTGAGTTAAAAGCATGAAAACCCACATGTGCTGAAAATAGAAAATTAAAGAAGTGACAGATTGTGAAAATACATGGTTAGGAAGATAGAGCTAAATCGGCTGAATAAAACAAGATAGGTTGGAACAGGATCGATAGTATATAAGCTGAGAATGATGAAGGGAAAGTTTCAAGAAACGCACATCACTTCTAAAATCACCGGTTCGATATGAACATTTCAGGCCTAGTCTTAGACTGTGACGTCAGTACCTCTCGGCCGTACGATGGGAGCCAATAAAAAGGGGAGCGCTAAATTGAAAGGACACACTGAAAGAAAGTTTGAGACAGACTGGATGCAGAGTTTGCCACTACGCCTTTGCCATCTAAATTGTGAGCAACCTACAGAATAATTTAAGTCCAGTGTCTGGTTTCTGAAGACTGAGTGTAAGCTGAAATTATGATGACTATCATGTATATAATTTATTTATTGCAGGGTAATATATGATGTGTATTAATTTTGTGTAGATACTAAGAATTGCCTCAGTATTTCAATTTGAAGGCTACCTGATGTGAAGGATCAACCATTTTCCGAAATATTAGAAGATCTGTGTTTAATATTTGGAAGGATCAAATTATAAAATATTAAAGGATGTACAGGAGAGGAGCAAACTAGATGATGGTTCCTACTTATAAATAATTGAAATGTTAATGCTTCTACTGTATCACTGAAATGATGTCCTTACTTACTATGATTGTTTAACTTCGACATCTGATGACTGACTGGTCTGACATCTGTACTAGGCAGTTATAATTCTTGCCAGATATTAGCCAAGACTGATATGGTGTTTCAGGTTTCATGTAACAACTCAAACCAGACTGTCAAGTATCAGAAGCCTGTGTTGTTCATCAGAGGCAATCACACAAAAGTGCAGGACCCCAAAGAGTGAACTACAGCTGGTCATTGGTACCCCTATTGCTGGGTCTGGCAATACTGATAAATACAGTGACCGTTCAGTGTCAGCAATATCAAGATTCAAAGATAAGTGTCAATTAAGGCACATACAGAATCCATATATGAACCAACAGCCAATGTTTGTGATATGAAACAAACTTCTACAACAGTATTCCAATTATTGTAGAATTCAGTCAAATGATGACAGTAACCTGTAAAGTCACAGGACTAAGAGAATAGTGATATAGTAATATTGATTCCAGTATTCATTAACTTTACTATACAAGAGGATATTGCTCAAGATCCAGAAGTGTGTAGGACAATAATACTTATTAAAATTGCTAAAGGACTTTGTTTCAAGTAAATAAATTTTCCAGAAGGAAAGACATTCCTACCAACACATTAGCTAAGAAATAACATTAATGGTGTGAATATTTTGTGTATATTTTAATGCTCATTTCCAAATAGCAGAAAAAGAAGATTAATGTAAATATTAAAGGATTATAATTGTACCTGAGGACTTATTCACTTTTTACAATTGTGTTTAAAGTAAATGTTCATTTTATTTATCTCCTAGAAATTAATTAATCATAAGAAAGTCACTGGGAGGAGACACCTTAAATCCTGGCACTAATTCTTACCATCTGGGCCAGGATTTTCACAGTCTGACTATTTCTATGATATCCATACACCAGTGATTATTTCTAAGACTGGGGTATTACTTTTAAGACCAGAACTCTTGACTGGCATACTATCCTGGTATCATCTGATACACCTGGATATCAATCTACCATCAACTATAAAATACGTACATATAAACTTAAAAAAAACATCTCGTTACATCATTCATAATTTCTGTTTGATTAAAAAATGGAAACTGTTGTCTTTTTTTGTTGTTGTAGTTATTGCTGTGGTAGTTTGTTTGTTTGTTGTTTTTTTTTTATTTTTTATTAAATGAGTCGCAAAATTTGATTAAAAAAAAGATTATTCCTATACAAGTGTACTTCCCTATTTTTTATTTATTAATGTCTTTTACCTGTGTGGCCGTGCATCGTATTTTAAGGTTCGGACCACTGCCCTTTTAGTAGATAGTATGTAGTAATGTAAATGTGACAAACTTCCTTCTCTCAGACTGACAAAAATATTTTCTCATACTCTCTGTTGATTCAAACGTATTCACCTGAGTAATAGCAGTGAAGATGTCAAAGGTCGAACTTTATTAACAAGGTTAGCAGTCTTTCATAACAACAGCTTCTTCAGCAACAAAAGTATTCAATATTCAAAACTGCAATTTCTTGTCTTCTTACTACTTGCTTATCTCAGCTATCACAATGTCATTTAATTCTTCAGGCAGAAATTTCTTGTCTCTCTTCCGTGCTGACCGTTTTTTTCTTTATGTTATTCTTTTCATATGTCTCTTGGTATATCTCACTGAGAGAAAACTGGCCTTACCGCCAGGGCTGTCATTTTGCCAAGATTTCGTCTATTATTCTTCTCTGCTCAGACCTGGTCTGCTGGGCTACACATACTACTGATAAATCAAAAATGTTCACCATAACTTGTTTTGTTCTCAATCGAAATACACCTTTTCTTTCACAACTATCTTGTCCTCAGAATAAATACTATCACCACACAATACTGACGTACACAAATTTATGATCAGTAATGTACTGAGCGTTTTTTCTATCTCTCTTTTATTCACAGCACATGTTGCTGATCACCTAAGCTGAGTATGTATTTCTCATACAAATCTTACGCTGAGCGCGTTTTGCAAAATCTAACTTTAACACTTGGGAGAAAACCCTTTTCTCTTCCTACGCCTAGCGCGTCTCAATATCAACTTACCTAAACAACCCCGTTCTCACATTCTCTGTTCCCCCCAAACTGTGTTCACGCATCTCGACTTTCCCGTGCATACTTTTTTTTCTCAACTCACTAAAATCCGCAAGAGACCCAATCCTACATTATCTCCCTTTGCTGTTTTTAACTGCACACCATACCCTCTTCTTTAAAAGCTTACTACTAACTCCTCATATGCTAATTTACTAAACCATAACTGATAACCCACTACATCTGCTTAACCCAAATCCAACACTTTATCTACCAACCAAAATATGTGGAGTTTCCTCTCTTTTCTCAAAGTATCCCTTCACTCATTTTATCTCCCTTCAACTAAGACAAATAGTCTATATCTACACCCATTCATATTTCTTAAACCATTTTTCTACACTCTTTCGCTCTATCAAAACCAAACCACCGTTCACACCTGTTAAATTACTGTCTTAGGATTTCCTCTTGTAATTCATTTTCAGTCGTAGCCATCACCTGTCTAAACAACAACCAGATTTAACGGTTGTTCCTTGATTCACAACCCTTCGTCTCGTTCTTCAGTCCATCCTGATGTTTCTTTCTGCTCAGCTCTGCATTCTGCCTTGCGCCGGTTGCAAATTATTTTAATGCTATTAAGTTATGTCTTCTTGAATTCCTGACAGTTCTTCAGTGTTTATAATTTCCTCGTCTAAATTGTGTATAGACTGTTCACGTCTTGGCATAACGCCCTCTGAAATCTGACTCATTTAGATGTTTGTTAATTGAATAAATTTATCGTCAATGATTTTGTAAATTACAGATTCTGAATTATAAATAGTCAAATATAATGAATGAAATTCCGTACTTCATTCATTACACCTTAGCCACCTCACGAGCACTTGCGTTAAACTTTTTGCCGAGTCCTCCTGTCCCGGGCCATAAGTTCCAGGTCTACCCATGTCTTCCCCATTCCTTACATTGTGGTCTCCAGTTCTCTTCTCTAAGGGCTTTTCGGATTTCCTTTCTCTCTCTTATCCTATAGATTCTAGAAGGACTGCCTGGTTATGCTGTCAGATTTAATGAAATATCACATGCTTAATTTTAGCAAACGCTCTGTATCTCAACTTAAGAGAAATTGCCATTCGTTTATTCACCTCTGCAAATCTGCTTTAAAAAAAAAAAAAAAAAGAAAACTGACGCAGGAAATGATAAATTGCCACCTGTTCATTAAACTAGTCCACTCTTCCGAACAGCACAGGAGTGGCCGAGGTCTGATACTCATGTAGATAAGCACAATAGATTTTACAGGTGATTTATAGTGGCGGAGATCTGAGACTGATGTAAGTCAGCAAATTTTACATCCCGTTTACACCATGCAATAGCTGCGTTAAATAAAGTACAGTAACTTACCAGTCAACAAAATAAGCAAAGAAACATTAATATATATATATATATATATATATATATATATATATATATATATATATATATATATATATATATATATATATATATATATATATATATATATATATATATATATTTAATAGGTAAAAAATTTGTTCTGTTAGAAGATATATTTCTTTTACCTGATTATTTATTTTATATTTATTTTACTAGATGATACATTTATGTTTTAGATGATTTAATTATTTTACTAGATGATACATTAATTTTTAGATGATATAATTATTTTACTGGATGATAAGTATTTTTAGGTGATTTATTTATTTTACTAGATGATATATTTATTGTTTAGATGATATATTTATTTTACTAGATGATACATTTATGTTATTTGATGATATATTTATTCTACTAAATAATATATTTATTTGTTAAGTGATTTAATTATTTTACTAGATGATACATTTGTTGTTTAGATAATTTATTTTTTTAGATGACATAATTATTTTACTACATGATACATTAATTTTTAGGTGATATTTATACTTTACTAGATGATGCATTTATGTTTTAGATGATATAATTATTTTACTTGATGGCACATTTATGTTACTTGATGATTTATTTATTATACCTGATTTTATATTAATTTCGTTAAATGATACAATTATTTTACTAGATGATACATTTATGTTAATTGATGAGATATTTATTTTACTAAATGATATATTTATTTTTTAAGTGATTTAATTATTTTACTAGATGATACATTTATGTTTTAGATGATTTAATTATTTTACTAGATGATACATTAATTTTTTAGATGACAAGATTTTTATTTTACTAGATGATACATTCATTTTTTAGATGGTATTTTTATTTAACGAGACGATACATTTATATTTTAGATGATATAGTTTTTTTACTAGATGATACGCTTATTTTTTTAGATGACATAACTATTGTACTATATTTTATTTTGTTTTATTTATTGTTATAGATGATATAATTATTTTACTTGATGGCACATTTATGTTACTTGATTATATATTTATTATACCTGATTTCATATTAATTTTGTTAAATGATACCATTATTTTACTAGATGATACGTTTATGTTAATTGATGAGATATTTATTTTACTACATGACGTAATGTCTCTTTATTTAGCCAGTGTATTTCGTATTTGTTTTTGCACCTTCGTTAAAGGTGATTGAATCCAGAAGTCAATTCGCTCTATCACACTCTCGTTTGTTGGTACTATTGCTTACATACCTGAGAGATGCCCCCCCCCCCCCCCCCCCCCCCCTAAAAAAAAAAAAATCGAGATCAACGTGTCAAATACCCCACTTCATTGATTTCGCGTTAGTTGTTATTTTACATCCTCCTTGACTGTTGCCGGGGAAGTCACGGACCAGTGAATGTTTATTGCACGCGCCACAGTTTTCTATGAAGATATGTATTATTTGCATGGAGAAATTTGAACCACTGCCGGCATCATATCATCATCATCATGTCCTTTAGTTCCCTGTGAAGCATATGCCTTCAACAGTTGGATGCTAAGTCTCCCGGTCTTGTGCCATACGCTCATGGCCTTTCCGTGTCTATTTTTCACTGTCATTTCTATCTTCAGTTTTCTACTCCATGTGTTTTGTGATCTTCCTCTAACTTTGTTACTCTAGGGATTCGAGAACAATCACTGCCTTATAATGTTATCAGCAAGTGTCCTCACTGTTTGTCTTATCTATCACCAGCGTCTTCTTCTCAGCGGCTGCAAACATTTCGAGCGCCAAATCTGGAAATTTGTCAAGAAGAAAGCAAGTCAGCAGCTTATGTACTGCGTCATTAGTCACCTTGGTTGTCTTTCGTGTTATTGTAATACAACAATCAATCAACCAATTAGTGAGCATGCATTGTACCGTGTGTGCTTATGTCCTTGACAATACTGGCTATTCGTAAATAAATGATTTATACTTATATAAGGTACATCGTTTTGACCTATTGCTAAAACGTTCTGGACGGTCGGCAGAGATCTCTTTTTTTCCCTTTGGTTCGAAGTCTAGACTCCAGAAAAGAAAGAACAGATGACACTGACGGTGTTGAAAAAGACAACGACGATTATGATAAGGATGATTATTTTCGTATGTATACTTCGAAAAATAACTGATATATGTGTCACAGGATGGATATGGGGCGAACTCTTCTCGATCGCTCTTTTTCACTCCGGCAGTACTCATTTTGAAATTGTGTACTGACTAATTGCGTGCTTTTCCATGGTCAGCACGTTTTTCTTTCTCTGCTATGTACCAGATATTTTGTACTTTCATTCTTACACTCATTTTTTTTAGTAAAAATTCGTCTTGTCTCTTACCTGTCCATCCCTGCTGAGATAGTAGACAGATAATGTAATATTGAAACGACAGTCATGTTGGTAAAATTCTTGTGTACCAAACCTTGGCCGCGACTGATTAACACTAAAATCGCACCAGCGTATTTGTTTAAGCGCTGATAAGGCAAGGGTGCGTCTGTTGCAAAGGTGGTAAAGAGATTGGTTTTGCGTGCTCAAGCGAGAGATAACAAGATTACTCGTCTGTGAGACACCTTATGGACAAAAATAAATGACATAATCGTTTCCTGCCCGACTATCACGTAGACATTACTTTATTCGAAAGTGATAAGTTGTTACTTGTAACACACATTGTCGTATGAGTTTACAGATGTGTTGGTGAATTTGCCTGCCTGGCAATCGGACGTTTTATTACCATATATGGGAGATGTGACCTCTGCATCATGCACAGATTTTGTCCATGTCGGAAATAATTTTAAATTTCCGCACACGACACGCATGTTTGAAAACGATTGACGCTTTCTTAGCATCGTAACAAACCAAATGCAGGGGGCAGACTTGCAATATAATCTGACAATTTTTACAAGTCTAGTTCACTGTGAGAAATCGCTTGCCAAGACGATACAACCAGACCTTGCCATAAATTAGAATTCAGAATTCCATTTATCAGGCCGGAATTTGAGGAAAATCTTGAAAGACGTAAAGAGCACGGGAAAACCATTTTAATAAGGAACCGGAATCTGAGGAAACTGAAACACGGAGTCAAAGAGGGAATCTATTATTAAAATAACGACCCCCAAGTTCACGTGTAAGAAACAAAGTCAATTGCCTTTATTCATCTGAGCGAAACGTCTGTGAGCCAATGGTGTAAGTTGTGCATTTTACATTTGATATTTTTTCATTACTAACGTGAACTAATTTGTATATATTGCCATGTGAATATTAATATGTGAAAATCGCTAGTGGATGTCCAAGTCATTTGAGGCTGGCAACCTCAGCGTATAGAATGATGATTTCATGAACCACTACTCCAATGGCTGGTGACTGCTTTATCGCTAGTTTCTTAAAGAGAACTAAAAGCATAAGTAGTCCCAAGTTCCATATGGAGCAGGGAATGAATGATTAAAGAAATGATGTACTTCTAAGTATAATATTTACATTTTCAAACCAGTGTAAATGTCTATGTAAACATATTCACTTTAAAATTAATGAAAGTTCCAAACTGTTCAACAAGTGTAGATATAAATGAAAACATATTCAATTTATATTGTGAACACTTTTCAATCAGTAGAGATCTAAATGTAAACATTTTCTATCTGTATTAACCTTTTCATTGGAATGTAAAATAAAGATAAAGCTATTCAATTTAAATGTAAAGGACGTTTTTTTTTCTCGAGGGATTAATAACTCTCATCGAGGGCAAATTCTGAGATAGATGGGATTTTGGAATAGAGTGAAGGGGACACATAAGTATGTGTCGGGATACGCAATACTCAGGAGAGTGTTTCGTTTCTATTCTTTTACTATAGTTTTTGGTGGTACCAGTGAGGGTATTAATCTCTGGAACAAAGTGAGGGTATAAGTGGACTGACGTAGAACTAGTAACCATCATCAGAAAGTCTTAAAAACGCGGGACCAGCTTGGCAGTTACTCCTTGATCTTACTTTGAACGTGATGCACCTTTAATCTTGACCAGAGACGCGAGAACTCCATTGACCTATCTTCACAGAATCAAACCATCAGCGGAAGCAGAACCTACTCTTGGCAGATAAGTGAAACCTATAAGCTGCCACGTGAACTCCTTTATAAACTTTCATCATATCACAACAGTGATGACAACTTTCTATTAAATCATTATTCAAATTTTCTAAAACCTTGATAAACCTAAATGATTATTAAATTTGTTATTTGTAATTATACAAATTTAACTTCGATTTATTCATTTAACATGTACTGCATGTTTGTCTCAGTCGATTTACTAAATACACTCTAAACAGAGCTATACCTTATTGATAAGAAATCCACTGAGTAAATCAGGGTGGGGGCTTGACGAGCTGACATTAATAATTGTTTAATTCTTCATAAAAGGCGGCGTACCTATATAAAGTTAACAATGGCCCTGACAATGCAGCATTGTTCTTGACTTCGGAAATATCTGATGAGCATTCCCTTGAGATGGAAGCGTCATTATCCTTCTTTCTACAACTCTGCCAAGAGTAATCTTTATGCGAAGGTAGACACCTTTGAAGGCCCATATTAGATACTCTTGAGTTTTGGCCACTATTGGACCACTACTGCAGAGCAAAGGGGAGGCAAACCCGTGACAATGTGTAGATAATGATTATTTTTATGAGAATGACGATATGTTCATGTGATCATTTCAGTATGTTCAGATCAACCCCACGATCATGCCTGCAGATCTCGCTAGTGGCAGTTGTTTTTGTGCTACATGGTATCTCATCTCACGCTGACGCCCGCTCCTATGCACCTCTCGGTTAGTGATGGTGAGTGTTAAGAAGTTTCTAGTTGTTAGGGACATTTCATCATCCTCCTCCTCCTCATCATTTTCCTTTACTCTCCCTGTGGAGCATGGAACAATAACAACATATGGCCCTCTATCAGGCAGTTTGTACGACAGCATTCATGCACTCTTACATCAATGGTTTCTGTAAAATGTTTGTTTTCCATGATGAGGTTGCACAACCTTATAGTAGTAGCCTCTTACGACATGCTTAAGGTAGCAATTGTCATAACCTTTCTTTGTCTTCTCAGTGACGCCCGTGGAACAACACTGGACACTGTTGCCCTTATCGTCATCATCATCAACATTATCTTTTGCGCTCCTGATAGAGCATGGAGCAACCAGTGCAGCTGGTTCCCTTGAAGGAGACCTCAGTCATTCACCTGCTTGTTGTAGTTGTGGTTTCTGTGGCAATTTGTTGTACATGATGATGTTAATGTTGTCATTTATCATAACCCATCAGCTCCCCAACGAACATAGGCCTTCAACAAACTTTTGTCTAGTCTTCCTGTCCTGTTCCATCAGCTCAAGGTTTGTCCTTGACTTCTTCATGCCCTCCATTGCCTGTCTCCAGTTCTCTTCACCATGTGTTCTTTGATCTTCCTCTACATCTCTTACCCTGAGGATTCCAGAACAAGGACTGCCTTGTAACGATATCATCAAACAGTGTGTTTCCTATCCATGTCTAGCGTCTTGTTCTCCTTCTTCGTCATTCGCTCTCAAATAACCACATCTATCTCTCTTATAAGCTTAGTAGTCTGTCTCAGATCTCTCTCATTACCATACAGTTTCTCTCTCAACTGTGTGGGTGAAGGCCACACTGCCTTCCTGCTCTTCTCATGGAGACGACAGTTTTGGAGTACATACTTTACTGTCAGTAAACACAGCAAAAACCAAATCTTTATTGATTACCACCAGACACAAACTCCTAAACTTTACACACCGATCACTACAGCAACATGCAGGATCACTACCAAAATCAAAATGTAACTGAACTAGTTCTAGGAATGATGGTTGACCAGCGCTTAACTCCCGTGTACTGAATTTAACCAAAAACTTAACTCAAAAGACGTACCTGGTAGATCCTTAAAACTTGGCCAACAAAATACAAACACTTCTTAAAAGCAGGCACTAAACTGTTATACTACACTTCACATATAAAGACACATTTAGATTACTGCTCTACACTCAAGGATGATTGCCCTGCTTCCTCCACAAAGAAATTGCACTCTCTGCAAATCGCAGATTAGCTGGAATTTCAGTGAAATTACGAAGAAAAGGAACGGACAGAGTGGTTACAGCGCTGGTCTCTGGCGGCAAAGGTACAGGGTTCGATTCAGGGTATCGACACGTTCCAGTCTACCCAGTTATAAATGGGTACCTGATTTTCGCTTTTGAGTTACGGAAGAACAAGGCAGAGATAAAGAAAACTGGTCACCTCAGCTCTCGATCCTGGACCTAGCTTAGCGAAGTCTCAAACACTTCATTACCATACGGCAGTATTTGCGATGGTATTACTTTTACCTTTACATTTAAATACAATTTGAATATTATAAAAACGCAATGTTCTTTTTTTTCTCGGGTAAGGCTATTTCAGCAGACCGGTTTAACTCACAAGCAAGAATGCAATCTTCTTCACGCCATGTATCGCTCCAGAAACACAACTTGACAGATGAGCTCCTTCGACATTTTTTTAATGAAGTCACAACTGTTGTCCCGTCTTTGAGCTCATAGTTTTTGCATCTATCACTCTTCAACTCTTGTCTTTTCTTCATGTCTACCTTTTCACATTTAGTCTCATGCGACTCTGTCACGGATTTGCCTCCCCTTAGCTCTGCAGTAGTGATCCACCCGTGGCCAACACTCAGGAGTATCTAATATGGGTCTTCAAAGGTGTCTACCTTCGCACAAGATTACTCTTGGCAGAGTTGTAGATAGAAGGATAACGACGCTTCTATCTCAAGGGAGAGTCCACAAGATATTATCAGAAGTCAAGAACAATGCTGCTTAGGGTCGAGCACTATTAACTTATATCTGATCCGTCGCCTTTTGTGAAGAATTAAGCAATGGTTTTAGTCTGTTGAAACCCCCAGCTGGTGTACATCCAGCGAAATTCCTTGTATAGGTATTTGCTTTATGTCTAGATGAATATATTTTAAGTCTTACTCATACGTTTGCTTTCATTCCTATAATAACTGAATCAACTATGATTGTTTTATTTTAAAATAACATGTAACAAATTTAATAATCAATTAGTCTTTAACAGGTTAAATTAACGATGGAATGATGGTAAATTTTAGATGTATATATAAAAAAGTGTCTTCACTGAGACAGGGGTGAGGAATTTAAAAACAAAAATTGTCCTTTTGCTGTTTCCTTTAATAAAAATTAGCTGGTCTAAGTGAATCCTGCAGCCGTGGTTTCGTAAATTCTTTTGTGATGAGGGTACGTCTTCACACAATTCGTCCAATATAGGTGGTTAGTGTTGAATCCCTGCTCTTGACTCACAACTAGTGACGTAGAAACTTTAGTCTTGCAGCTTCGTACCACGAGCCCAAATTAACTTTTGGGAACACAATATCCTGGCACAGCAGAATAGACACAGCAACTTTGATGCGATGCTTCGAATCACTGGGTTTGGGGTTATTTTAGAATCCCTCTTATGACTTGATTCTGATTCCTTAAGTTTCAAGTATTTGTATTTAAAATTGCGGTTATCTTTTAAGTTATAAAGACGTCCAAATACTTCGATCTGTCACTATTATTTCTGGCATATTTTGTCTGATCTTTCTCTCTGGCTACTGGGAGTTGCTAATTTGACGTTGCGACGCAGTCTGATTTTTGTCTTCGAATTGTTAGATTCTAAATCTCAATGTTCGCTCCAAGCCCCATATGGTATTTCCGACGAATTTGCCAATGAAATCCAATGTCTACCTTGTATTTCGTCTCTCAAATTAAACCAATCCAATCTATTTAGAACTACGAGGGGCGTTCAGAAAGTAATGCACCACATCGTTTTTCTCAGGAGCAGTTTATTCACAAAGCATGAAATTTATATACAATATACATCGATATGTCATGTAAACATCGGTATTATTCAACATAATCCCCATCAACTTGTACGGCTTTATACCGGCGCGAAACAAGTGCATGTACTCTTAGCCCGTACCAGATTTTTTCTTGATCATGTAGCCATTTCTTCGCTGCATGAATCACTTTTTCATCATCTTCAAACCTTGTCCCACGGAGAGCATCTTTAAATGGACCAAATAGATGAAAATCAGAGGGTGCCAAATCGGGACTATAGGGTGGATGGGGTAGTACAGTCCAACCCAATTTGGTGATTGCTTCCCGTGTTGCCAGACTTGTGTGAGGTCGCGCATTGTCGTGAATGAGAAGCAGGTCTGCTGGATTCTTATGCGGCCGAACTCTGCGAAAACATTGATTGAGTTTTTTCAATGTCTTAATGTAAGCGTGCGAATTGATTGTCTCTCCTCTTGGCATAACGTCCACAAGAATCACACCTTCAATGTCCCAAAAGACTGTGATCATGACCTTTCCAGCTGAAGGAATTGTCTTGAATTTCTTTCTTCTTGGTGATTGCGGATGATGCCACTCCATTGACTGTCTTTTTGTCTCAGGTTCAAAATGATGTGCCCAGGTTTCGTCACCTGTAACGATCTTAGCCAAAATGTTCTCTCCATCAGCATTGAAACGCTCCAACAATTTAGAAGAAATTGCTTTCCTTTGCAATCGGTGGTCATTTGTGTGGCTTCGAGGATCCCATCTTGCGCAAACCTTAGAAAATCAGAGAGTTTTTATAACTGCATTTGCACTACCAATGCTGACTGACAGCTATAAGGCCAATTGTTGAGTAGTGATTCGCCTAACAGTAAGAATAATGCCCTCAGCGCATTTCAACATTTCTGCGTTGGTGGCTGTGGCAGGATGTCCACGGCGCGGCCGATCAAGCAGCTCCGTATCTCTGTCGTAGATTTTGGATAGGAGAATTAAGACTTGGGTTCTGAATAGGTTGGAATGCGTGATAGTCACGGTGAGAGTTAGAAAAAATGAAATAGATTCCACGAGTGGTGAGATGATAGACTGTGGTATAGAGGCTGTCGCTGAAAGCGAAAAGAATTCTTCTCCCTCTCACCTATCCTCTACGACAGCTTTTTACAGAGTCCGACAGTCTAAACCACATATATATATTACATATAATTCTATCTACTCACGGGCACGCACATACACGTGACGACAGTTAAACACACAGACTTGGAAAATCTATAACAATGATCATATAGATAATTGGGATCGAGCTGACCAACGCACTGATTTTGTTCAAGAGAGATTTTTATTATTATCATCAAAAAAAAATCTCTCACAACACCAACAAAATTTCATCAAGGAAAAACATATACAAATAGTCATAAAATTTAAGAAAAATGCTACAAGGATGATAGCCCGTTAGATCTTACTCTAGGTTTAGCCCACAGCCCCGTTAAGAGAACAGATGATGGCCCAAAGAGTTATAGATACGTAGGGTTGAGTCTAAGAGATTTCTTTGTTTCTCGTAAATATATGAACAGAGTTGGATAAATCTGATTTAACCTAAGAAAAACAGAAACTCTAGCATTTTGTAACAAATTCTGCAGGTTAAAAAAAAATTAAGACAGCAAATGGGTGACAATAATACACCGGTAAAATAACACTCAGACCTGTGTACTCTCATTCATTCAGCCATGGCCTTTCTTGCACATATATACTCACAACTTTGCTCGCTGCCTCTGCGAACATAATAATTCTAGGACTTTCACCCAGACCCGAAAATGCAGTCTTCGGCCAAGAAATCCCCAGTTCCAAAAGACGTGCTAAACTCTCAGGGAACGATTCCTTGGGTGTTCTAATTTTTCGAATGTCTGATTAAGTCACATAAAATTTGTCCAGGCACGAAAGTTAGCAGAGCACAATGTCATTAGCTTTGGATTCTAGAATTAAGGAATGTCAGATCGGTGTCTACCTCCAGGAAAGTACTATATTTGGTCACCACAATACTAGTCACAATCTCTTGCGGAATGTTAATGTTATTCTAGTAATATTCACGCCGCCAGGCAGCATGTACATTTAAATTTGTGGAGCAATATGAACTGGCTCACAAGCCCAATATATATTTTCTAGTCTTTAGAAACCGTTAGTGGGATTGCTATTACTGTCTCTCTCTGATGGCATATGGACTGTCAGATCCAGTGTTACTTGAAACAAAAAAAAACCCACGTGGTTAAAGATAGGAACTGTCTATGCTTCACACAAATATGTCTCTCAGGCTACTAAACGCTGGCAAGTTGGGTACCACCGTTTCACTATATAAAAGAAAGAACACATATCAAATAATTTACATATATGTACCCAATATATCTTACATTTTAAATAGCAAGCCGACGCTTGACTTATAATTAAAACTTCCGGGGAAATAAGTTATATAACATCGATCATCAGGAATTAGAAATATGGTGCGTATTCCGTCACTACTCATTGATGTCGCGTCTAGCATTTATAAGTTTGTTATTAAAACAGTTTCGACTGAGTATTAGCCGTTAAATTAAATTCCTTATAGCTACTAGTTTAGTAAGCTAAAGATATAATTTATTATGTATTTCCACTGTAACTCGTCGACTTAGAGAATATAACAAACTATAAATTAAGCACTCTGTTCAAAAGAAACTAGTTAAAATGAAATGAGCGATTTAACGCTTTAACCACTTTCCAAAATACTAGATATCTATTTTTACCTCAAACACAGCACTACAGGATATCGCACAATTAAGAATTATACGCTTATATTTATGGAAGTCTAGAAGTTCGACAAATTGTCGCAACAAACTAAGAAACTTCGCTTATACAGCTCTACTCTTCGCGAACCACCTGTCTACTCCGAATATTGAGAAAGAATGAAAATAAAGTTTCAAACTAGGTTTAATATCTGAAACAGACAAAGGATGAACTATCTCCTCCGCCCCGATCTCTCCCCCTTCTCATAACAGCTACGTTTAACTTAGAGGCGTGTCGTAACTGCCACCAGGGCGATTACGCACCTGCGTTGACAAACTGACCGGGAAAAGCGCGTGTCAGTTGCAAATCTCAGACAACCGTCTGCCGTGCCACGAGTAATCTCACCCTTCGTTTAACAAACTGACCGAGAAACGTGCGTGTCAATTTCAAAGGTAGACAACTTGTCTGAAAGGCAGGGCAGTTTTCACACTACAATCTGACCATGGCCCGTGGAGCGTGAGTGTCATATGCGAAAAACCAGACCCTCTGTCTGCCTGCCCGTTCCGGCGGAGTGAATTTTCACACTACGGCCCAGAACTCGGCCGAAGAAAACACTGTCCCCGGGGGGAACAGCAGACAGCTGTCGGCTCTCCCGGTCTGACGGAATGCATTATAACGCTTCTCGTCTGACTGACATCCACGTAATACCATCTAGTGCGATACTCAGTTTTGAGAAACAAAACAGGTAAAGTTTAAGAATACTGAAGAAAATATTTTTCGCAACCGAGTGATGCGAAAAATACAGGAAAAACAAGTATGGAAAGATAATAAAATAAAAGGATGCGCGTGAGAGAATAGGAAGAAGATCTAGGCAATTTAATGACCATAACCTACGTGACAGAACGTCCCCCCTTTAAGATATGGAAGCACTCCATGTCTACGTTATGGAATTAAATTTCCTATAACCGTAGCTTCGGGGTGTCTGTCTTCTTCCCTCTCATCTTCCCCCTCCATCTCTGTGCAAGTCCTACTCAAGTTTCCTTCCTCTGGAATGTCTCCCATGCGCGCTTGAAAGAGCGTCGCCGCTTCTGACATTTTTGAAAGATTTCGTGTGACTGTGGTGGAATATCCCTGCCACTATCATCATCTTCGTCAGCTTTGGCGATCGTCAGGAGATGGTCGGAGGTCGGCACAGGTCTTTCCAAGTATCTCTTTAAGAGATTTAAATGGAAAACCTTTTCCTTTCCTTGAATAGATATCTGGTAGTTAGCCTTAGAAATCTTTTTCAGGACGGTAAACGGCCCTTGCCATCCGATCTTCAGTTGGTTGTTCTCGGTAGGGAGTAACACCAAAACTTTCTCTCCTGCTTCTAGTTCTCTTTCTTTCGCGACTTTCCTGTATCGGTTAGCGTGCTTTGTGCGTGCTCGCTTAAAGTTAGTCGTTGCTAGGTCCCACCCTAGTTTCAACCGTTCCTTTAAAACCGACACATATTTACTTGCTGAGACAACTGTCTCATCCGCCTTCTCGTCTGTCAGAGACTGAAGTAAGGCTTCAAGCGGGCCCTTAATAGGTCTGCCGAATAAGAGTGTAGCTGGCGGAAATCCTGTGGAAGTATGAGGAGATTCTCTGTAGCCAAATAATGCTGCAGGAATACAGAGATCCCAATCTTCAGGTTTCACTTGTGCCAGCTTACTTAGCATCATGTTGAGGTTTCCATTTGCACGCTCCACGAGCCCATTTCCGGCCGGAGTATATGGCTTAGTGTGGATGTGCTGGGTCCTCAAGATCTTAACGATCTCATCCATCAACAGGTTTCGGTATGGAGATCCGTTATCCGTCAACACTTGCTGAGGGAATCCCAACCGAGTGAAAATCTGCACGAGGGCTTCTGCGACATGCTTGGCATCTGCGCATGTTAGCGGGATAGCTTCTGCCCATAAAGTGCATGTATCGACTAAAGTCAGGATGAACCTGTTCCTTCTTTTAGTCCTTTCGAAAGGCCCTAAAATGTCGATCACAACCCTTTCGAATGGTGTTCCCATTATTGGCATTTCACCCATGTGGACTGGGGGTGTCCGTTGCTTGGGTGGTACACGTTGGCACTGGGCACAGGATTTGACGTACCTGATAATATCAGTATTCACTCCTGGCCACCAATAATGAGTGGTTATACGTTGGTTTGTGGCGTTCTGTCCCATATGTCCGCTGAAGGGAAGAGAGTGCCCCATTTCTAGGATTTGGCTTCTGTACTGTTTCGGTACTAGGAGCTGGTTGTAACCTTGGTCAGGCTTGCCCGTTCTGCGATAAAGTACGCCATCCTTAGAAAAAATGTCCCCGTGCTGTGTGGGTTCCTTAGCCATGGGCAGTTTCCTAAAGCAGGGTGCCAAAGTAGGGTCCTTGTATTGCGCTTCTTTAAGTTCCATAGGTAACAACTATGGCGCAAGCTCCTGTTCCTTTTTGGTTTGCCCTCTTGTAGTTACTGCTGCCACAATCGGCTCTTCCGGTTTCCCAATACACACGTATCTCCCGCCAAGTATGACTGGGTAGATGGGATCATCCATAACAGCCGCTTTGATCACGCCTCTGACAAAGTCAGAGTGTATCTCCACCAATGCGATGGGAAGCGCTGTAGGTGCATCACTCTTACGAACTCCACAAAGTTGGACGGTCTCTGCTGTCTCTTGACCGGGTTTGACCAGGTTTCTGGCAACAATGCAATCATAAGAAAGCCCCGTGTCAAATAAGCAAGAAGTTTGAGAACCGTTCAAAATAACAGTACCTCGCGTTGAGGGTCCATCCCCAACAGGTTGGGAATCACTGTCAATAATTCCGCCTTGCGAGACTTAATAAGCATCCGATGCGTTTAGGCTCGGTGTGCTCGGTCTGATCATATGTCCCGTGCTCAGGGGTTCTCCCTTTGCCACCTTGACCTTTCTGGCCACGCTGCCATGTAGGGCGGTCGGGTTGATCAGACTGTTTGGGGTGGTTGGGGTACTTGTTCTTGTAGAACTTGGATTTTTCAGGAGGGGGGTTTTGAGGTCCAGTTTCTCTGTGGTTATTTTGGTTAGAAGCCTGAGAAGATTGCTCTAGGTTATGTTTTCGAAAATGCTCCTCTGTCGGTTTCCGTTTTGTGGCCGGTAGTTCAGCCAGCGCATTATGGTAACGCTCAGACTTCTCTAAGATGTCTTCGAGCTTTTCTGCACCCTGTTCAGCTAGAAATCTCCGGGTATCTGCAGACAATGTGTTCTTTATTTGTTCTGTTAAAACAAATTCCTCAAGACCTTCATAGGTAGAGGGGAGCTGTGAAAGCTCAAGGCACTTTGTTAGGTATCCCTTCAATCGAGATGAGAACTGCTGAAAAGTTTCAGCATTCTCTTTCCTGCTGTTGCGAAACAGTTGCAAAAACTTTCGCGCGTTCATTTCAAAGCGCTCCAGTAACGCTTTCTTCAACAGATCATAGTTGTCTTGTTGGCTGCTTTCCAGTTTGGCATAAACATCATATGCAGAACTTTTCAAAGCCTGGGAAAGCTTCATATTCCAGCGCGACCTCTCCAAACCGTACAGAGTTGCAATTTTCTCAAATTTTTCTAACCATGTGTCAATCTTCTCATTAGGACAAGGGAAAGACTCTAGAGGAAAAGACATAGCAGTGAGATGAGTAGATTGAGTATTAGAAGGATCAGTTAAGGAAGAATGAGGAGAAGACTCTCCATTGCTGGAGGTAGAGGCAACACCACGACTTTGGAATTCTAGAGTTTTAAGAGCCAGCTCATGCTGTCGTCGTTGCTCATTTTCTCTTTCCTCATGCTGTCTCTCCTTCTCTCGTTCCTCTCTCTCCTTCTTTCTTTCCTCATGCTGTCTCTCCTTCTCTCTTTCGTTCGCCCTGCGAATTTCCATTTCCTCATCCATCTTCCTCTGCTCTAATTGACGTTCTTTTTCCTCTTTAGCTTCAGCTGCTTTCCTCTCCGCATCGTATCTCTCAAGTTCGTCTCTGACAAATGCTTTCGCTTCCTCTCCTTCCAGTCCCTCCTCTCTCGCTTCGTCCCTGAGGAGTTGTCTGAGCTTTGCCCTCTCGGCCATATTATGTCAGTGACTGAGATTAGTGGAGAAATAAACTAGGAAAAAGGATACACTAGTTCCTACCACTTACGAGAAAATAAAATTCCAAAAATCAAAAGATGATATATTTAACCCTGGGATACCTCCTCCAAAAAATAAAATCTAACTATCGCTGCTATTTATCGGCAATAAAGCACCTAATGCAAAACACGACTACGCCAACTAAATGGTAGTTAAGATTTACTACAGGAAAATAAGTTACTACAGTGGAAAACAAAACTATTATTGCAAAATTTCGGAGAAAAAAAAAATCCCCTTAATTTTTAATCCACTATCAAGTTTACCCCTGAAGACAGTTAGGGTGAGGGAGGCAATTAATCTGGACAAATAGTCCGAAACGCACTCCTTAACTTTAGTTCAAACACCTTCCTGCTTCAGAACCCTTGTGAATGTTATACACTCACAAAACTTTACCAGCGTTTAGTTTTACAATCAACATTAATTAACATGTATTCCGACAAAATCAACCTGTAACTCAAATGTATATTATTCAAATGCTGTGGAAAAAAAACTTATCAGTTTGTGTGGTCAGCACGCCCATAAACAGATCGTTAGTCTAGGGGATAAATTATTTTTAAAAAGATACACAACTCACAAGACAATCACACTCTTACTCTATATCAGAATAAAGAATCTTACAGATCCGATAGACGAGTCCACATTTGTCGTACTCGTCTTCCTATTCTAAGTTCAAAACCGGAAACGAGCCACCATTTGTCGTATCGCCTTAGGATTTTGGGTTCAATTCCCGGTAACGAGCGACCATTTGTCGTAGATTTTGGATAGGAGAATTAAGACTTGGGTTGGTCCCTTCTGAATAGGTTGGAATGAGTGATAGTCACGGTGAGAGTTAGAAAAAATGAAATAGATTCCACGAGTGGTGAGATGATAGACTGTGGTATAGAGGCTGTCGTTGAAAGCGAAAAGAATTCTTCTCCCTCTCACCTATCCTCTACGACGGCTTTTTACAGAGTCCGACAGTCTAAACCACATATATATATTACATATAATTCTATCTACTCACGGGCACGCACATACACGTGACGACAGTTAAACACACAGACTTGGAAAATCTATAACAATGATTATATAGATAATTGGGATCGAGCTGACCAACGCACTGATTTTGTTCAAGAGAGATTTTTATTATTATCATCAAAAAAAATCTCTCACAACACCAACAAAATTTCATCAAGGAAAAACATATACAAATAGTCATAAAATTTAAGAAAAATGCTACAAGGATGATAGCCCGTTAGATCTTACTCTAGGTTTAGCCCACAGCCCCGTTAAGAGAACAGATGATGGCCCAAAGAGTTATAGATACGTAGGGTTGAGTCTAAGAGATTTCTTTGTTTCTCGTAAATATATGAACAGAGTTGGATAAATCTGATTTAACCTAAGAAAAACAGAAACTCTAGCATTTTGTAACAAATTCTGCAGGTTAAAAAAAAATTAAGACAGCAAATGGGTGACAATAATACACCGGTAAAATAACACTCAGACCTGTGTACTCTCATTCATTCAGCCATGGCCTTTCTTGCACATATATACTCACAACTTTGCTCGCTGCCTCTGGGAACATAATAATTCTAGGACTTTCACCCAGACCCGAAAATGCAGTCTTCGGCCAAGAAATCCCCAGTTCCAAAAGACGTGCTAAACTCTCAGGGAACGATTCCTTGGGTGTTCTAATTTTTCGAATGTCTGATTAAGTCACATAAAATTTGTCCAGGCACGAAAGTTAGCAGAGCACAATGTCATTAGCTTTGGATTCTAGAATTAAGGAATGTCAGATCGGTGTCTACCTCCAGGAAAGTACTATATTTGGTCACCACAATACTAGTCACAATCTTTTGCGGAATGTTAATGTTATTCTAGTAATATTCACGCCGCCAGGCAGCATGTACATTTAAATTTGTGGAGCAATAATGAACTGGCTCACAAGCCCAATATATATTTTCTAGTCTTTAGAAACCGTTAGTGGGATTGCTATTACTGTCTCTCTCTGATGGCACATGCACTGTCAGATCCAGTGTTACTTGAAACAAAAAAAACCCACGTGGTTAAAGATAGGAACTGTCTATGCTTCACACAAATATGTCTCTCGGGGTACTAAACGCTGGCAAGTTGGGTACCACCGTTTCACTATATGACAGAAAGAACACATATCAAATAATTTACATATATGTACCCAATATATCTTACATTTTAAATAGCAAGCCGACCGCCTGACTTATAATTAAAACTTCCGGTGAAATAAGTTATATAACATCGATCATCAGAAATTAGAAATATGGTGCGTATTCCGTCACTACTCACTGATGTCGCGTCTAGCATTTATAAGTTTTGTTATTAAACATTTTTCGACTGAGTATTAGCCGTTAAATTAAATTCCTTATAGCTACTAGTTTAGTAAGCTAAAGATATAATTTATTATGTATTTCCACTGTAACTCGTCGACTTAGAGAATATAACAAACTATAAATTAAGCACTCTGTTCAAAAGAAACTAGTTAAAATGAAATGAGCGATTTAAACGCTTTAACCACTTTCCAAAATAACTAGATATCTATTTTTACCTCAAACACCAGCACTACAGGATATCGCACAATTAAGAATTATACGCTTATATTTATGGAAGTCTAGAAGTTCGACAAATTGTCGCAACAAACTAAGAAACTTCGCTTATACAGCTCTACTCTTCGCGAATCACCTGTCTCTACTCCGAATATTGAGAAAGAATGAAAATAAAGTTTCAAACTAGGTTTAATATCTGAAACAGACAAAGGATGAACTATCTCCCACCCCGCCCCGATCTCTCCCCCTTCTCATAACAGCTACGTTTAACTTAGAGGCGTGTCGTAACTGCCACCAGGGCGATTACGCACCTGCGGTGACAAACTGACCGGGAAAAGCGCGTGTCAGTTGCAAATCTCAGACAACCGTCTGCCGTGCCACGAGTAATCTCACCCTTCGTTTTAACAAACTGACCGAGAAACGGTGCGTGTCAATTTCAAAGGTAGACAACTTGTCTGAAAGGCAGGGCAGTTTTCACACTACAAGCTGACCATGGACCGTGGAGCGTGAGTGTCATATGCGAAAAACCAGACCCTCTGCCTGCCTGCCCGTTCCGGCGGAGTGAATTTTCACACTACGGCCCAGAACTCGGCCGAAGCAAACACTGTCCCCGGGGGAACAGCAGACAGCTGTCGGCTCTCCCGGTCTGACGGAATGCATTATAACGCTTCTCGTCTGACTGACATCCACGTAATACCATCTAGTGCGATACTCAGGTTTTGAGAAACAAAACAGGTAAAGTTTTAAGAATACTGAAGAAAATATTTTTCGCAACCGAGTGATTGCGAAAAATACAGGAAAAACAAGTATGGAAAGATAATAAAATAAAAGGATGCGCGTGAGAGAATAGGAAGAAGATCTAGGCAATTTTAATGACCATAACCTATGTGACAATCTCCACTTCCTGATTCTTTGATTCTCTGAACCCAGTGACTGACTGTACTCCTGGTCGACTGCAAAACTTCCATCCACATCACATAGACGCTTGTGAATGTTCACAACAGTTTTTTCTTCTCTGCAACGAGAAATTCTATCACAATTTTGCTGCTTAAAACGCAAGTTGCTAACAACGCTCCATTTCAACGGTTTAGGGCAGCCGTTATTATTTTGGCCGGTTGCGGTGCAATTTGGTGCACACAATTGGCACAATAATGCCATATTTGAAAGTGTGCGAAATTTCATGCCTTCTGTCTTCATTATTAGCTGAGAAAAACGATGTGGTGCATTAACTTTCTGAACGCCCCTCGCATGTGGGTCGGGTGTTAAATCATCTCCTTCCCCCCGCGTGTATTAAATTTTATCTGGTTTAAAATTTTAAACACGTGACCTTCTTTCTGATAAACGTCAGTAATAACTTCCGATTGCACCGTGGTGCAACCTTACCAACATCTCTGTGAACTTATTTCCTGCCCAACAAAATCTCCCCGGACGGGTTATCTGTATTATCGATACAGAACGTCCATCGGAAGCGATTATCTAATTAATCACCTGTGTCTTCGCACATCTCTCAGACGGCTTTCTCAGACAGACAGACCGTGAACCCAGTAGTCACTTGCCTGTTTTTTGTCGCTGGCCCCGGAAATGAATTACGTCCAAAGTCGCTAATCCTCTTCACGTTTACTGTCTGCATCGAAGGTGGCTAGACGACTTAAATGAATAAAAGTATTAACCGCGGACCTGTCTAATTAAAATTAGCTTGCTAATACTACGGTTCACCTGGTGAAACGCAAACACATCTGGGGGCGGCTAGGTTAAAAATGTAGGTGCATAAAAAAATATGTCCGAATAATAGGTCGATCCGCAAGGAAAAAAAGAAATGAATTGATACTGCCGGAGAAAACGAACAACAGTTATGAAAAGTGCACAACTGATTTCGTCATAGACTCACCTCGTGCCTTTTTTCTCACGTGTTTCCATTTTTTAGCCTTATCTTTATGTTTCTAGCAAACAGGCTAAGAAATGACGGGAATGAAGTATGGTGTATTTTTCTACTGTAATGTCCCTGATTGTGGACGGTATTCCTTTCCCCTGCTTTGTCAGTAGTGGTACCATCAGTGGCCGAAACTCAAGAGTATCTAATATGGGGCTTCAAAGATTTCTAATCTTCGCACAAGATTACTCTTGGCAGAAATGTAGATAGAAGGGTCCCATGACACTTCTATTACAAAGGGAGTCTTCACAAGATATTCAGAATAAGCGAGAACAATAACTGCTTCGGCTGAGTATGTAAACTCTGTAATTCTGTCGACGCTTTTGTGAAGGATTTAAGCACATTACTTTCAGCTCGTTTAAGCCCCCAACCCTGATTTACTCAGTGGAAATTCTATTATTTTAGTATAGCTCTGTTTAGAGTGTGTGTTTGTAAATTGACTGAGACATGCAGTAACTTTAAAAAATGATTAAATAGAAAGTTTAAATTTTTAACATTACAAAATAACAAAATTTAATAATCACATTAGGTTTTTACAAATGAAAATAATTTGAATAGTTTATGGATCAAGCAAGGTTATCATCACAGTCTTTAGGGAATGTGAGATTTTACAAGAAGTTCAAGTGGCAGCATATATTTACAAACTTAGCTGCCAAATGATGGTTCTGCTCGTTCTTATGGGGTTGGTTCTTTTCCCTTTGCTCGCGCTCGTCTCTGATCAAGGATGTCGGGGTAGCTCTCGTATTCCCAGAAACGTCAAAGAGTGTCTACCATGTGCGTCCTTCTTCTTAAAGCTTAGGCCCACGGTTCCCTTATTTTTTGTTCCAGAGATAGTAACTTTGCTGCTGGTACCAACCAATAATTATGATAGAAGAATAAAAACGAATGCTCGTCTGAGTATTGCGTTTTTTCCCAACCCATTGTTTTAGGGTTCCTAACTTCCATACCACCATCCCAATTACTCAGACTTTACCCTCGATGAGAATTAAATTTAATCCATCGGAAAAAAACTTCCGTTACATTTAAATAGAAATTTTAAACGTACAGATATAATATTTTTTACAATTACATCTCTACTGTTTGAAAAGTGTTCACAATATAAATTGAATATGTTTTTTCATTTATGTTAATGAATATTTTCACATATACATTTACACTGGTTTAAGCTTCAAAACTAACATTAGTTATAAAGTGACTATGTTTATAGGGGGATTTACACTGCTTCGAAAATGTAAGTATTATACTTAGAATGTACATCATTTCTTTCATCTTTCCCTCACTGCTCCACAGGGAGCCTGGAACTACTTTACGCTTTTAGTTCTCTTTGCAAAACTATCAATAAAGCAATCACCAGCCCGTGCAGCGGTGGTTCATGAATCATCAATCTAGATACCGAGGTTGGCAGCCTCAAATGACTTGGGTGTCCTGTAGCAATTTTCACACATTAAAATTCACATGGTTATATATATATATATATATATATATCGATATATATATATATAGATAGATATATATATATATATATATATATATATATATATATATATATATATATATATATATATATATATTAGTTCACAAAGTAGTAATGAAACATATAATGAAAAATGCACTACGAACGCCAATCTTGGCTACATACTTGTTGCTCAGATGAATAAAAGAGACGAGTCAGTCTCTCACACGCATCTGGGGGGTCTTTAATTTGACAATAGATTTCCTCTCTGACTCCGTGTGTTTCTTCCGTTTCCTGGTCCCGGTGTTCCTTATTAAAATGTAGAGATGTCCTGTGCTTTGTAAGTCTTATTTGGTTCTCCAATAAAAGGTCCGGTTAACACAAGGAATTATGAATCTAATCTTCACTCTAGCGAGGTCTTGGAGAGCGTGAAATTCACAGTGAAATAAAACTGCGAAAATGGTCAGACTATATTCCCTGCCTTCCCACGCCTTCGTTTGTTATGGAGTTAAATAAACGCTCCAATCATATTCAAACGGTTCGGGTGTGGTACTTTCAAAATATTTCCGATATGGAAATTTTTTGCAAAGGTCACATCTCCCATATATGGAAAAAACATGTCCGATGCCCTTGTGTACAAACTTACAGGCAGATCGGTAGACACACATGAGAACATGGGTAAGCTGTAATACTTATTACTTTATTAGAAAGTAATGTTGTCTTAACAAGTCGGCCCGGAAGCGATAATGTCACACTTGTCTGCCCACATGTGTCACACAGACAGTAATCTCATTATCTGTCGTATGAGTACGCAAAAACTCCGTGTCTGCCCATCTGGGTTACCAAACGAGTCGTCTTATCTGCGGTTCAATCTAAACACGCCGGTGACTATCTTATCTCAGTTGCTCACCGCAAGCCAGGATGACCGGGTAACAAACAGGTGACATCACCGAGAGGAGTGTCGAATGGTTTGATAAAATCAAATATCTGCTACTTAAGCAGAAAATTAACGACGAAAGAAAGAAAGAAACGTGCGATACTTGAGAGCACATAATAAAAATCAGTACCACAGATGTACCGATACTGCCGGAGAGAAACAAAGATCGGGAAGAGGTCGTCCATTTCGTCACACTAAATAACATAACGGCACACTTTTCCCTGTGGTCGTTTCATCGTCATCAGGTGCTATCCTCAAATCGAAGATCGGCTGCAATGGATCTCCAACATCTTTTGTAACTTGTCATGATGGTTTACTCTGATAGACTCTTTCCTGTTGATCTCTTGGTGTTATCTTCCCACTTATAGCCCTGTCTTTCTGTTGCACGTTTGCCTTTAACTCCACCTTCTATTATGGTCTTCAGTAAGGTTGTATGTCTTTTTACATAGCCAAAAAATTTTAATTGTTTAACTTTGATCTCCTTCATTAATTCTCTTATCATTCCTAGGTTTTTCTAGGACCTTATTTTGTTTTTCTTCTCTTTCCACGAGACTTGTCCCATTTTAATTTGGTCGTTTACTTCCTTTCTATTCCAGTTTACCCTCATTGATCTTTGTTGTCAAATTTATTGAAAAAACAAACAAACAAACAAACAACAACAACACACAAACTCACAAATGCTAAATAACTTGTTGTTACTCCGTCTCCAGGTCATTATTTAGGGGCGCATCGACTTCGGCGACTAAATCTGCCGACATATAGATAACTATTTGGGCGAAATGGGACATATGTTCCCATAAATCCCTTTCATCCTCTTAATACTATTATTTGTTTTATTTAAATATACTTACAGTACTGTCTTAATTTAGCTTTCACGGTACAATGCACACCATTTCAGAAATTGATCGAAAATGTAACATGAAAAGATTCAAAATCTAGTAAGTTCTTTTAATTGGTGTTCAATTTCGTTTTCATTGTGCAATGCGTGCCTTCCCGGTATTGTCTGGAAAAGCCGGCCCGATTGGTTCACTGTTGGTTACACACGTTTCACTTACACAATTCTATATTTGGGGGTCTTGTTTTCATGGCTAAATATTTATGTTGCCTACTGTCACGTGGATACTTGACATAAATCCAGTAACCTGGGAGGATGAAGCTGCCGATCGCACCAAGTGGCGAAGCTCCCTGTGGCGCCACCTCAGATTGGGCGAAAAGATGCTCTCTCAACAAGCAGAAGAGAAAAGAACACGTAGAAAGGACCACCAGATAAACAAAAAAGCAGACGATAACCTCATGGGTGCATTCCCATAGTCAGTCATGACTGAAGGGGCGCACTCCCGTAGTCAGTCATGACTGAAGGAGTTACTGCTACTACTGTTACCGTCACGTGAAATTCATCTTTCATAACAGTTATGAAACATTTTACCAGATTAATTGTCCTTACATCAACAGTGCTCTTAACATAACTATAACTGTAATAACATCAAGCTAGCTAAATAGCTATCTACATCAAATATTGTTAAGTACAGGTAGCAAATAAGTAACAATACTTAATTGTCTTCACTAGTTTTCGTTAGTTGTGTGAAGTTATATGTTGCATTGAGAGGCTAACGCAAACAGTCCAAAGGTCAGTTTTGAGTTTTCACACTACAGCTGGTGTGTGTCGAGAAAATAAGTTTAATCCCTGAACATATTACGTAGTGTTTAGAACCGACTTATCACGCCTTTCTGACGCCCTGCATAGCGCCTGACATCTACGTAATATACGTCCTAGAGCCGATTCTCAGTTTAAGAGAAAGAAAAACATGTAAAGTTAGTTAGACATGTGGCTAGTGTTTACAGTGCTGCTCAGAAATAAATTCTTTGTTACTACAGTGCGGAATTTAACTGATTATCTCTCACTTCTCTAACTCTTCTCCTTTATTACTATAATCTCACAAAATACCCAGTACACGCATCATTCGCATATGGTTGAATATTTCATTAGACGTAGCAGCGAGTATGCTCCATGGACCTTGATCAATACAGATGATCGTAAAGATCGTGCCTTCATTATCTCAAAAAAGTATAGTAACTTAGATGTAAGACAGGCAACTTTTTCACTCAAAAGTACCTGACTACGGAAACAGGGACAGAGGCAGTTTTAAAGCCCAAAAATTAAGCAGACGACCTGGTAAGAAGAAACAAGACACCTATCAACGATGATCGATTTGGTGAAGCTCAACGGAAACCCGAGCACGCAAGAGCTTTTTATTGGCTCTTAAAACAATTACTACCAGACTTGTAAGAGCCAGACGCACCGGGAAATTGAGTTTCGATGGAAAGTGTTTGGTATCACCTTTCTCCATTCCTTCTGGGACCACTGCTGTACGTTATGAGATTTTATTGTTGCGTTTGATTTTTTGCAATAATTTAATTGCATAAATCTTAACCTTATCTGTAATAAACCAGATGTCATGTTTAAATTATAACATCACACAGAAAGGCAATTATTCGAAACGTTCTACTATTTGCGTAAAGTAAATGTTCACACAAAAAACAAACAAACAAACAAACAAAAACATCCGCTAGCTTCCGATAAAACCAGTGACGACAATAAATATAAGACACTTCATTATGACATTAATGTAGCAGAGTAATACTTTCTTCCAATACATTGACCATAAATTTCACAACTTGCTAGGAAACACAGTGCTGTCACATGTTCCAGTAACCTAGAAAGTTCACATGAATTTTCCATCTCAGAAAGTCGATCCCCAAGGACTCTAAAAGGGAAATAAAGGAAACCCTTGGCCAATCTTAACTGGTGGCTTATTACACAGGACAACCTTGCACGAGAGAAAAGCATTGTCAAAATCACGCATATCTTTACTACGTGCAGTTTAAGAAGTCAAAGCGTTTAGTTTTAAGGTCACGTCAATTCAACAACATTAGATACGAACTAATGAGTAGCATCCAAGTATTAGGTACAATTCTAACTCAAACTTCATCATATTGTTTGCTTTTTTTAAACTTCGAAAAATAAACCTGTTTCTTTCCGTGGTTTCCCATCTTTTCAAGCAGCATAACACAAACGAAAACAAGAATAAACCTACATCACGTTTAATTTCTAGGGAGCGCTGCCTCATGACACTTCGGTTCTGCTCGTGGAAATGTTAGATGTGATGTGTTTACGTGTGTATATGTCTTAGCAGAGAAATTGCACTGCCCATTACTTTCTCCCTGGAGATGCCATCTTATGTAATGATTGGAGGGCATAAATTTAATATTTGCTGAGAACTTAAAGAATACACAGGGGAAATTTACAAAGTTTGAGTAGCGCTTTTTTCTTGAAATGTACAGTCATCACATATAGATCACTTATGAGTGAAATACTGTGTCCAAAGCGGATGTATCGGAATCATAGTTTTGGCGCTTTTCCCATAAGTAAACACTGCAGACATGAGCATGACTTGTCTGATTGATTTGGGTTAAAAAGGTCAATAATGGTTAAAGGTTTAATCAATGTAAAACGCCTGTCAGTATTTGCTGAATCACAAACAGTGTGAATTTAAAAATAAAAAAACAACCCAAAACCAAACAGACCACGACGACGCTTCGAACACTTTTTTATCGAACGTGTCAAAACTTCTTGAGCTGCTGCTGACAATGCTAACCGTGCAACCAGTTGATATCATTAAAAACTCAAAGGTTTCTCACTAAACTAGCACACAAGCTAGTAACTTGGTATTAGTAAAATGCTCAGCCACGTCTGCAATGTTTGCTAGCAAAAGGTTATTAGTAGACTGCTTTTATGGTCATTAGTAGACATTTATTATGGTTGCTAATATACAGTTATTGTGGTATCTAGTAGACAGTTGTTGTGGTCGTTAGTAGACAGTTATTGTGGTCGTTAGTAGACAGTTATTATGATTGCTAGTAGACAGTTATTGTGGTTGCTAGTAGACAATTATTGTCGCTGCTAGTAGACAGTTATTGTGGTTGCTAGCAGACAGTTATTGTGGTTGCTAGTAGACAGTTATTGTGGTCGCTAGTAGACAGTTATATTTGGTTGCTAGTACAGTTATTGTGGTTGCTAGTAGACAGTAATTGTGGTTGCTAGTAGACAGTAATTGTGGTTGCTAGTAGACAGTTATTGTGGTCACTAGTGGACAGTTATTGTAGTTGCTATTCATATCATTACAATGCAGTCCTTGTTCAAGAAACTATAGGATTGGAGAGGTACAGGGAAACTGACACAAGCTGCCCCAAGTTGTCCCTTTTTAGGTGACACAGTGTGATGTTGGTGCGTTTTGTTCTGTTATAATATTGGATGTATGAGAAAGGTACATTATGTGAGCTGGGACGTGAAGTTGTCTAGATGAATGATAAAGATCCTCGCAGATCACACAGTTATTTCTAAAACAATCAACAGCTCATGTATTCAGCCCCAAGAAACATTGTAATGAAGTGTGTTCTGAACATCGAAATAGCAATACAAATGTAGGTAAAGCAGTGTTCCACTGAACACATCATACTGATATCGTGGTGAGCAAGATCAAGTAACGTTATAATCATTAGCGCACATCGTCCAGCTTTTGAACTACTGAAGTTATCATATAATTAAACAAACGAATGATCGCATACGTAATATTATTCCTCTATATTTCGTATCCGTTCAAAACAGGAAAACCCAATCAGCGCGCGGAAACCCAGCTCGCAATCTGTCATATGCTCACCTGAAAACGCAATCTCTAAAAAATATATGAAATATCACATGTGAGAATAATGGAGTTTTTAGTTCCATAAATTCTCACATGATTTTCACTTAAACCATTTATGCCTTTTTCAGCTCAAAATCTAGATAATTTACGTCCCTTGCGTTGTCCGACCATAAAAGTAGTCATTCAAACTGACCACACACATGCATACAAAATATTAAGTATTTCACACAAGAGACAATCTTCATTCTTTATCCGTAACCGCACTCACACTCGTCATTATCATCTTGTGACAGACAAAAAAAGCACATGAAGATGAGACAAGAGACAGAAATTAAAATAATGAGGAAGACACGAAAATGCCTTGAACTTGTGGCACGCGACAGGAGGACATGACATTCGTTTGTTGAGCATAAATGCTACGTGAGACGTTGATTGGCAATAATGATGATATTACTGCACATAGAAATCGGTATCTTTTATGTCAATGAAAAAAAAAGAATGTTATTACTGCCAAATAGCAAATGTTACAATATGTTATTTATTTATTGTTTTCCTCCCTAGCTATCTCACTTCCTGACCATCAACATAAAACATCGGAACATACAGATGTACAGACTGTTCACAAAAGTGGCGAATGCAAGTTTAAGAGCGGCGAGATCGCACTACCCATAACATTTTCCCTGGAGATGCCATCTTATGTCATGATTGGAGGTCATAAATTCACACTCAAGCTACAAATGCCTATAACTAACAGTGGGAGATAACTAATATATTTTCAGACATGGACTTCATTTCAATATAAGACATATACCTTGACGTGTCATTTGTTGTATGATATAGATGGCTGGTCGCGACAAAAACGGTTCCGGTGTGGAATTTGCAAGATCTACGATCCAGTGATGCACAATTGTTCTGACATTTCAGTGTGCGGAGATAATAGGTTTTGTAAGGCCCCTTCGAGATAATGAGTTTTATAAGATATACAATGAGACTGAATTATAAGATATTCTATGACTAGATTTATAAAATATACCATGAGACTGACCTTATGCGATATATTATTACTAAGTTTATAGGTTATATCATGAGAATGAATTGTAAGATATATTTTGGCTACGTTTATAACATACACCATGAGACTGACTTATAATATATATTAATGACTACGTTTATAAGATATACCATGAGACTGAGTTTAGAAGACATACCAAGAGATTGAATTTATAAAATATACCATAATACTGAGTTTATAAAACAAAGCGGAGGACATGACATGCGTTTGTTGAACATAAATGCTACGTGATTCGTTGATTGGCAATAATGATGATATTACTGTACATAAAAATCGTATCTTTTGAGCTAAGGAAGTGGCGCCTCGCTCAATAAGAAAACATTTTGACTACCTTGAAAAGCAATTGGAAGAAACAAAAAACAAATAAATATGTACAAGTGGAAGTATAAAATGAAAATGATATCGCAAAAATCAATGAAAGAATACTCAACAAATTTTTCTAGTGGGTAAATTTAATGCGCATTATATAACTTGGGGAAGCAACATACTAGGAACATCAACTAAAGTACTGTTGACTTCATAGAAAAAACATGAACTATTGACAGCAACAAGAACTAACCCGTGTCAAATCAGCAAGACACATCAACTGACATAAAGCAAAGCAATACACAATCTAGCAAATTCAAAATACGAGATACCGAATGATGCTACCTAGGATCGTCGTCTCATTGAAATAGCAATAAAAGCCAATACATGTGAAACTTAGAGATGGAAAAGAAAATATTTCACGATAACAAAGCTAATTACACTGGTTTTTTTTTCAGGTATAAATGGGCATAAAAATGGCACAGAATGAAGTAAAAGATGAAATTATGGGTGTGTGTGTGTTTTAAAAAAAAAAAATGGAAAATGTGCAGATTGAAATATTGAGTTTTACAACCATTTATCTTACAAGAAACAAGAAAACTGTGTAATTTGTTATTGATAACATTGATTGTTTTTAAGCAGAGCTGTGGAGTCGGGAGTCGTGGAGTCGGTCGATTTTAGGGGAGTCGGAGTCAGTAAAAAAATTAAGGACCCCCGACTCCGAATGTTATGCCAAATGACGTCACAAAACTGCAATCGATGTCAGAGTCAGAGTGGGACTTCTAAAATTTCAAGAGTGGGAGTTTAGACAATTATTTGGGCCGCTCCACGACTCTGGTTTCTACTGATTGTGGTAATTAAGTGGCCCCTGGTTTCTACTGATTGTGGTAATTGTAAGTGGCAGTTGTGATAATACTGCTCTTATGATTGTGATGCTTTGACAGTATTGGTCAAGTATGTAGAGATACCGTAATCTTGAATGCAACGAATGAAATAGTCATTACTGAACACACTGGATGAAATGTCCTTGTCTCAAAAAAATGTGGTGATATGACAGCAGTATTCAAATAAAGTTGAACAGTTATATGGTATGACGTACGATATAATGTTGCAGTGCACAATTGGTGTTAACTATTTTGTGAAACTGAGAACAAAAAAAAAAAAAAACGTAGGCCAACTACAGTTAAGAATTAAATCTTACGGAAAACAATGGTTGGAATGTTTCTTGTTTGTATCGTCTTCTCTCTTTATATGTGTATGCTTTAGATGGGTATGGGATTTTCCATAAATTTTATGAGTGCATATAAAATATTTTTGCGTTTTCCATCTCACATACAATATTTTATATCCACACACAAACAATGAGCATTAGGTAGCGACAAGCAAGAACGGTACAAACTCATCGACGTTGTTTATTACTCGGCCCCCTCCCCCCTTTTTTCTCTCTCACACACACACACACACACACACACACACACACACACACACACACACACACACACACACACTCACACACAAGAAAAAGAAGAAACAGGGGAATTCATACATTTTCTGTGCAATGACGTAATGCCATCGAGAAATACATTGAACATTCTAATATTCCACAAGAAAAAGGTACAATTTAAACCACAAAAAGACACATACCAGGACACGAGAGAGACAGTTTTAGAACATCCAAAATCACGAAGGTCCACAAATATCACTGAAGCAAAACCTGGCGAAAAGTTAATGACGCCCCTCATGGTCAACAGCAGATTGTTGCACCGCACTGATCCACGGGCGGCAACGATCTTGGGAAAAAAAAAAAAAAAAAAAAAAACTATGCCACTAACATCCTTGAGTACAACATATTAGTGATAGGTTTGTGTGCTATCACCTCTGCTGTTTCACATATTTGCACATTAGTAAATACAAACTGTAGGAGTTCGGCAGGGATGTATCCTGTCCCCAGTGATTTTTAATATATATCAAGAACATATTATGCAGGAGGCTCTCTACGATTATAAAACAACCATATCGATTGGAAGCCAACCTCTTTGCAATCTACGTTTTGCTGATGATATCGATCTTATAGCTGGAACAGAATCAGAACTTCAAGACCTTACCTCTAGACTGGAGAAAGTAACAAGAACGTATGGGATGGAAATTAATATAGAAAAAAGCAAGATATTGGTGAATAGCCATAAGAAACATGTTCCGACCAACATTACGTCAAATGGGCAAACGTTAGAAGAAGTTAACACCTTTAAATATCTCGGGTCCACTATATGTAGTGATGGAAGATCAAGTAAAGAAATCAAGACAAGACTTGAGATGGCCTCAGCTGCAATGACAAGGTTGAATGTGATCTGGAAAAGTAACATCAGTTTTCCTGTGAAGATCAAATTATACAAATCACTTGTATTATCTATTCTCTTGTATGGGTGGGAGGGCTGGACACTCACTGCAGATACGGAGCGAAGGATTCAGGCTTTCGAGTATAAATGTTATAGAAGAATTTTGCGCATTTGCTATAAAGAGCACAAAGCAAATGTCTATGTTAGAGAGAAAATAAACACGTATGCATGCCACCAAGAACCACTTTTGTCAGTAGTGAAACGTCGAAAGCTTGCCTGGTTTTGGCATATAACTCGTCATTACTTACTGACTTACTTACTTACTTAGTCGTTCCCCTCCTACCGTGAGGTGTAGAGGTTTGGAAGAGAGAGCGCCAGACTATTCTATCGGCTGTCTTCCTCCTGGCCTGGTTCCATTCTAGTCCTCGGTCCTTCAAAGATTGTCTAATGTTGTCCTCCCAGCGGACTCTGGGTCGTCCTCGGGTCTGGATCCTTGGCTCTTTGTTTCCCATGCTTGTCGTGGTAGCCGATCTTCTCCCATTCTGCAGACATGGCCAAACCATCTTAGTTGGGACTGTTCTACTTGGGTCTGTAGGGGGTGGCATTTTAGGCCTTGACGTATCGTCTGGTTGCGTACCATGTCTCTTCTTGTTACTTCAACCACCTTCCTCAGATACCTCATTTCTGAGGTTTGGATCTGGCTTGTGTGGGTTGTAGTCATTGCCCATGACTCGCATCCATATGTCAAGACTGGGACATAGGTGGAGCGGTATACAGCCATCTTCGTTTTTTCTTACCAACCTCTCTCTTGCTTAGGAATCCTCGATTTATGGCCTGAAAAAGTCTCCCAGCTGCTGCTTTTCGAGTGGCCAACTCTTCTTTGATGCCTCCCTTTCGGTCTATAATAGCTCCGAGGTATTTAAAGTGGTCGACCTGCTCCAGGACCTGTTCTCCCAGCTTAATCTGATGTCTTCTTTCTTCTCGTGATATCACCATGGATTTTGTTTTAGAGCTGCTTATGACCATCCCTCTCTTCTCCAGCTCTTCCTTCCAGACTTGCAGGTTGGATTGGAGATGTGCCTCTGATTTAGCAATCAGGGCAACATCATCAGCAAATGCCAGCTCTGAAATATAGACCTGTCTCATCTTCCAGTACCCCACTGAATACTTTCTTGTTCTCTCCTTACATGCCTTGATGACATCGTCCATAAGGAGTATGAAGAGGTAAGGTGATAGGATATCACCTTGTCTTACACCAGTGGTGGTCCTGAACTCTTCTGACTTATGGTTTGCTGTCCTCACATAATTTCTGCAAGACTTGTAGAAGCTCTGTATAGCATGAATCAGCGGTGCTGGAATATTCTTCCTTGCCAAACAGTCCCAAAGTTTGCTCCAAGGGACCCTGTCAAACGCCTTTTCCAGATCTATGAAACAAAGATGGATCTCACTCTTATACTCAAGGGCCTTTTCACTCAGCTGTCTGAGTGTGAAGATTAGGTCTTGAGTACTTCGGTTTGCTCGGAATCCGCACTGGACCTCATCCAATTGTGGCTCAGCTAGGCGTCGGAGTCTCTGCTCTAGGATTCTAGAGTAGATTTTTCCAGGGACACTGAGAAGGGATATGCCTCTATGGTTTCCACACTGTCGATTGTCACCCTTTTTGAAAATTGGTGTTATGATGGCGATCTCCCAATCCTTTGGTATGGTCTTGTTGCACCATGCTGCCTGTAGGACCGTTAAGAGTAACAGGTCGCCTGATGCTCCCATGTACTTAACCATTTCTGGTGTTATACCATCATGCCCTGCTGCTTTGCCCATCCTGATTTTCTCCAGTGCTGCCTTCAGTTCTTCCATCTTTATGTCATCTTCATCACCATTGGTTTCCTCTTCTGTGCTAGTGGTTATCATTTCTGATGTTTGACCTTGCTCACCATCAAGGAGTTCTGAGAAATATTCTTTCCATCTTTTAACTCGTCATTACTCCCTTTCGAAAACGATCCTCCAGGAAACAGTCGAAGGTAAACGGAGAAGAGGAAGGCAAAGAAAATACTGGCTGATAACATCAAAGAATGGGCAGGGCACGGTTTTTCCACACTTGTACGCATTGCTGAGGATAGAGAGCAGTGGAGGACCCTGTCTGCTGATGCTTCTACCATAGCACCCCTACGACCCAATGACGGGTTACGGGTTGAGATGAAATACAAACGAAAAAACAAAAACCATAAATTTAGCACAGCTTTTCGAAGTTGACTAAGTCTGTAGCATAAGAATTAAATGACAAAAATGAGGTCTTGGAATTTCTTTACCATTAGAACAACTGCGCTTTGCTCTCAAAAATAAGACATCATGATTTTAAAACACGGGATTAAGTCCACAGCGAGGACCATATCCAAACTGGCCTGACTTTTGATCTCATTCACTTCTTGATGAACAAAAAGTGCCAATAAGTTTCCACCTTTAGTGTAAAACTAGTATGGGAATATCTGGATAACGGAACTGTCCAAAAAATGAGAGAAGGATCTTAAACAAATAACATTGGAAAGAGCGTTGGAAGTCTATGCCGGCATAGCAAATCTGCCCTACCGCAAAGAATTATGAATCAGGGAGGTCAATAGAACGAATACCCCTCAAAGAAGCATAAGCTTAAATCAGCACAGCTAGATTTAGACGCTTCCTGCAAAACGCCTGAGGGAACAGTAGTACTATTTTTACTTTGTCTCATTATAGACCCCTGAGAATTACACGAGGCGTATTGTATATAATCTGTTAAGGCCAGGTCTGAAAGGAAATTCAAGAAGAAGTGCACTTACCGAAACATGCAACACGTATTACAACAGCTGTGGGCTTTGGGATTCAGAACAGCCATTTTATATACAACAAACCCAACAGAACTGTTACGTTCATTACAACACCAAGTTCGCAACAACAACAAAAAACCCCAGGAAAACAGAAGCCAATTAGGAAATTGCAACCACAGTGGAGTGGGTTCAAATTCCAACTCAGGAGGATGTCACTTGAGAGCAATGAACCATGAGAGCAATGAACCACGTGAACCCATCCATTCCGTTCCCCAAAGACGTCAGTAAGATTTTTTTTTTTTTAATTAATGTGTTTGCTACTTTTCTTTGTAGCACGCCCCTTTCAACCATCTACCATGTACATGGAGTTGTTGGTTATATCAGGACGTGTTTCCTTTATTGTAATATGTTTTTGTTTGTATTTATTTTATACTATATTATCTCTAGTCGGTATTTTTCCTTTTGTGGTTATAGTTCAACATGGTTTTTAAAAGAAATTCTAAAATATGCTATTTTCTAAGTTAGTATGTTTTTAATTTTCACTGGATGGTTTCTTTGGTTAGTCTGTATGATACTGGGGCGAGTCTTTCACGAGTTTGGACTACTGACTCAAATCCTTATTTGTTTTTTATATGTTAGCTTTAGTTTTTGTAATATAGTGTTTTATTAACTTTTGCATTTCTGAAGGGGTCTTTGTGCCTATGAGATTTTCTACCCTCATTTCTACATTGTGGTTACTACAGTATGTCTTAATGTTTTGCCTCTGTTGGTCATATTTCTTGCAGTCCACCAGAAAGTGTCTAATTGTGTTTGGTTCTTGACACTCTTCACATGTGGGTTCCTCAATCATGAAATATCCAGTTCCAAGCTTGAGCCTCAGCAATTTTTTATTAATTGGTATTTTTAGTTCATCTTTTATTTGACATTTTTTGCTTGGTTTTTTAAGGATTTTATATGAGTGTCTTGCTTTTTTACTTTGGTCCCATGCTGTTATCCACTCTTTAGTTATTGCTTGAGCGATTAAGCTCTTAATTTCAAACTTCCCTAAGCCTACTTCAATTTTGTTATGGCTAGCTCTCCCCCCTTTGGCTTCTTTGTCTGCAAGCTCATTTCCTGCTATCCCCACATGTGATGGTATCCATGTTATTGTTGCACTGCATCCTATAGTTTGTAGATATGTATTAACCTGTAGTATTTCCTCTATAATATCTGGCCTGCTACATTCATTTCTGTTTCTGATAGCTAATACTGATGATAGGGAATCTGTGAGAATGGTTACTTTTTTTGGTGGATTTTCTGCAGCTATTTCTAAAGCTTTTAGGATTGCCACTAATTCTGCTGTAAAGATGGATGTATTACCTGTTACTTTGTATCTTTTATAAATTTTTAATTTTGGTATTGCTATTCCTGCTCCTAATTGTCCTTCTTCATCTTTTGACCCATCTGTATATATAGTTAGGCTATTATTTATATACCGTTCTATGTACTCTAGTGTTTTACTTTTTTGCTGAGATTATGTCGTTAGATTTATTTATGATCTTTGTTAAGTGGGAGTCAGTTTCTGGCACTTTTAATTCCCATGGTGGGATCTTTGCTTTATACAGAGCACTACTGTTTATCGCATTAAATAGGTCTGGGTATTGATCCACTTCATCCATTGTTTTCCACCCTGACGGGTATCTATTATGGTTTAATGGAATGTGGCCTATGTACTGGTTACCCCTATCAAAGGTCTTATGTGCTGGGTGAGTTGGATCTTTTGCCACTCTTGCCCAGTAGCTGAATCTCAGTTCTTTTCTCCTTAGCTCCAGGGGTATAATGCCTAGCGCTACTTCTAGTGCCTCTGCTGATGTTCCCTTTGAGGCACCTGCTATTATTGACAGTGCCTGGTTTTGGACTGTGTCTAGTTTTTTCTTATTGCTTGGGGCGGCTGATGCATAGACAACACTGGCATAGTCAAGTTTGCCCCTAATAAATGATTTATAGAAGGTTAACATGGTCTTATTGCAGGCGCCCCAACCACTTCCTTTCATATATCTTAGCATGTTAATAAGTCCCCTACTGCTTTGCACTAATAGGTCTATGTGTTTGTTCCAGTTTAGTTGCTGGTCTAATACCATACCAAGAAATCTAGTTGATTTTGCTGTGCATACTTTTTGCTCATTAATGCTTATGTCAATTATATTGTTTTTAATTACACGCCCTCTACTGAAGATCATTCCTATGGTTTTTTTAACGTTTAGATTAAATCCCCACTTGTTCATCCAGTCAGATACTTTATCCATTTGCCTTTGTACTGTTTTATAGAGGAATGGGAGATTTCTTCCCGTTCTCCATATCGCAGCGTCATCTGCAAACTGGGATAAGTTGTTGTTTTTTAAGTCTTTAAACTCGTCGCCTAGGTCGTTGACCATAATCGTAAAGATAGATGGTGATATTACCGATCCCTGGGGAATTCCATTCTGTTGCTCATACACCTCAGATCTATCATTGTTTATTTGTACCGTGAAGTATCTATCCTGCAGGAAGTTTTCTAGATAATTGTAGGTTCTACCTACTATACCTAATTTCCTGATTTTGTGTAGTGCACCCTCCCTCCAACACTCATCATATGCTCTTGCTACATCAAGGAATATTGCTACTGTCTTTTCATTCCTTTTGAAGCCTGTTTTAACATCATGTTCCAGCCTCAACAGTTGCTCTATTGTACTATGTTGGCTTCTAAAGCCTGCCTGGGTTGGACTGTACAAATTATGCTTTTCTAGATGAAATTTTAGTCTGCTGTTGACTATTGTTTCAGTAAGATCAAATGACCCAAACTTATATCTGACAAGGGATTTCTGGCGAGCATATTACCTGTCATTACAATATTAAATGCAGGATTTCCTATCCTTATAGCAACAGTTCTCAAAGTGTGGACAAAGCTACTTTCATAATAATCTAACGCGTTATTTGCATTTTTCACTCCCATTTTCTCACGGGTGTTCAGAAGCAGAAATGAGAATCCAGCTGCCTTCTACTAAGCAAAAAATTAAAACAATGCCAGACTTTGCACTAATTTTTGCTTTGTTTTGGAGAATATGTTTAAAAAAAGTTATATATGTTAAAGTGTAATGGGTTTTTTTACTGTTACTCTTTAAATTAACTAATAAATACAAGGGGATTGACATAAGTCTTGGGCCTGACCATGAAGGACATGTCACAGAGAGCTGAAATTTTGTATAGTGTTTATTCCTTTTCAATATAGAAACCGTCTGAATTGACACACTTCTGCCACCTCTGCTTGACCTTGAAAAGACCTTGGGAGTAGAACACCATTTTTTTTCAAACTAAACCAGTCATCACATGCCAGTATAACCTCTTCATCGCTGTCAAAATGATTTCCTTTTAGCTGTTTTTTAAGATTTGGGAATAGAAAAAAGTCTGATGGAGCCAAATCTGGAGAATATGGTGGGTGTGGAAGAATTTCAATATTCAAATCGTTGGCTGCTAGCTGCACAAGCCGTGCTTTGTGAGAGGGTGCGTTGTCTTGAAGCAAAGGAAGATTTGAGTGCGCGTTATCCCTCATTTCCTGGTCACAACCTTTCTTAGTTTGGTGAGAAGATCTGCATAGTACTGTCCCTTAACTGTGTTGCCACGAGGCAGATAATCTTTCAAAAGGACAACCTTTGGCGTTTCCAAAAAACAGTCAGCATCACTTTTTCCTGCAGATTTCTGCGCTCAATCGGTTTGACAGGTGTTGGGGAACCCGGGGTTTTCCATTGCATGCTGGCAATTTTGGATTCGGGGTCATAATGGTGTACCGAAGTCTCATCTGCTGTCACCATGGTCCTCCAAAACGTTTTTTGACTTACACTTTGGAGCAACTGTTTGACAGCAATTTACCCTCGTTTGCTTCTGTTCACGTGTCAACAGTCGCAAACCCAGCGTTCACACACTTTTTTCATTTTCAGTCTGTCGTGTAAAATTCCATAAACTGTTTTCATTCAGTTTTACTCTACTATCTATCTCCACAATTGTCATTTTTCGATCCTGGTCAATGATTTTCTTCACTCTTGTTGCATTTTCATCGTTGCACTCTGAGGCTGGTCTACCAGATCTTGGCAGATCAGCAACATTTGAGCGGCCGCACTTAAACTGTTGACACCAGTTTTTTTACCGAAGTATATGAAGGACAAGAATCACGAAACACTGGTTCCATCTCCCTGTGTATTTCTGTAGGTGTTTTTCCCTGAAACATCAGAAATTTTATCACAGCTCTGGCCTCCTTCTTTTCCATTGTTTTGTCAAATCTTTGGAGCAGCAGATCCGGTCAATAGGGTACATTGCGCCGTGCACCGTAGCGGCAAAACCCATTGAAGAAACAAACGCGTACTTCACACATTCAGTGCAAATATGATGAACTTTAAATGTGCCAAGTTTCATCTTCCTCCTGTGACTCCTTCATGGTCACCCCAAGACTTATGTCAAGCCCTTTGAAAATATTTTTAAATGTCTCAGTTTTAATTTCTAATAAGGTGAAAATCGATAAATATAAACCACATAAACAAAACTGTTTTGGGTCCTCAATAATTTTTAAGAATGTAATGGGGTCCTAAGACCAAAAAGTTTTAGAAACGCTTCTTTATAACATGCAGGCCCCCGTGTAGTTTCCCGCGGGGAAATAAAGAAACAAAGATTAACTTTCAAATTTCATTAAGATATTTTTTTTTAAACGTTCAACAACACACAGATCTCTTCAACTACACATAAGCAAATCACGTGGAAATGCATGCAACACGAAATAATAATCTAGGGCCAAAAACAGCACACAACAAGCAAACATATGTAAGAAAAAAACCTTCAATTTAACATGAATAGAAAATTCAATTCTCAAGTAAATATGTTTGGTTTAAACAAACAAAATTTAGGATATCATAAATTTCAGCAAATAAATAAAGAAACACAAAAAAGTCTCCAACTTAGAAATTTATCCCTCCCCCCAAACCATTTTGTTCTTTTACTCTAAGGAGTGATGATAACGAACCAATGAATTTGACATAAGCAATAGGCAAACCACATACATATGCTATTGAGAAATCTCATCTAAAGAAAGAATAAGAAAAACTATACGATAGCCAACACGAATTGATCCAAATTAGTGGTTCGGTAAAGAAAAGACAGCTGAAGGAAAAGACAGACAGACAAACAGACAGACAGGCAAGCAGTCAGACAGGCAGACAGACAGACCGGCAGATAGGCAGACAAAGTGACACCCTTCGTTAGGGTTATTGTATTCATCTACACTCCTATCCGGCTGGGTCACGCGAACATTCCTTTTTCATGTTCATTCTTCCAGTATTTGTTGTTTACACTTTCATCGGTCGAGGTTATCTTGTCCTATCTTATCAACCATCCAGGGTTACCTGACCGCTTGACCGGTTCTGCAGCTACATTGGCGCGTTGGTTTGATTAATCTCAACACTAGGCGGAATAGTGATACAGATATCCTTTGCTCCGGCTGGGGAGAGTCAACAAACCCAGATCTACAAGTACTTTGGAGAATGTTGATAACGAACATTTGATTCGTGAACATGGCCGGACAAAATTGCTACAAAACCATGTTGCTCGGGTTTTCCAATTTTGGTGTCGTAATTAGATAGGTTTGAAAGTTATTTATGGTCCCGTCTGAGTAGAGTGGATGGTGATAAGTACGTGAGAAATAAAGGTGTGAGAAATAGATTTCACGAGTGAATAGTTTAAGGAGAAGATCTGTCTCTGGAATGAGAAGTTTCTCTAGTCCAGCCTATCTATACGACTATCTTTTTAGTACAAGACAATCTTGCCCCTCCTTATACCTAGAAATATAAGTTTAACTACACCCATACATAATTATGAGACTACAAGACACACAAACGTGAAAAACTATGGTTCATTGGGTATGGGTCTGACCAACACACGAAGTTAAGTTCTTTTGTTGTTTATTATCATTAAACTTGACAACACCAAATATCTAAAGAAAGATAAAATAAAATCAGAATTACATGCATAGAAAATTAACAGAATACATGTGCCTCATTCCCCACTTTGAAAAAAGAACCCAACAAGTTAATAACCCCAAAGGTCAACGGTTAGCTAACTACTTTACTACGGCATAGATCATAAAGAATAAGAAACAAAGTTCCTACTAAAGCTATCCAATAAAGTAAACCTATATTTATCTATCTTCTGCGGCATAATCCAGATAATACATCTATTTCTGTAAAAAAGAAAAATATTCACTCTCTCATGACATACTGCTGGCCACGCAGCCTTCGCTCTTCTTACCTACTTCTTGTAAAAAAAATCTAATTGACAATAACAAATTTCCTGGAATATATAAATTTGCAGGGTTTTTTTTTCTTCCAAAAATGGCCCTATCCCCTCCTCAAATAATTTAAATTTTTATAAGTGGGACCCTAATTGGTTGTAATGATTAAATCTGGATAAGACAAATGTCACCTCGAATAGTTAAATATAAGACAAAAAAACGAGATCTTATGTTCACTGTAAACAGTAAAAATACTCTTCCAGTAAATAGGGAAACATATGGTTGCACTAAAAACAAAACACTGTTATTTTATGATCAGGTGATGATGGTACATCCTATGTTGGCTTGGCTGTGGGGTGAGTGCCGATTTTGAAACAGCGTAACGTGTCTTTGGATAAATCCGCTGAAACACTGTCAAAAGTCAGATAGTAAATTTTATTTTGTGACTACTTCCCACAGTGCTGATTAAAATTGAATGAATATCTGGGGTATTGGTAAGCTCAAGTTAATTTACTATTTAAAATGTTTACGCTAGTCTCTTGGCCAATTCATGTTCACAAATGAACTGGGGACACGTAAAGCCAAGAAAAAGACAACAGTTCACCAATCAGTAAATGAAGAAAAGGACGCAAAATAACTCGCTGGTCGCCCTTGATCAGGTTACTACATAAGAATAGAGAAACATTATGAAAAAAATGCTACTAATAATGTATCTACATATATCACACGGAAGGGGAACATAGACGATCTCTTATCCAGCGAGTCCGTCTGTCCTGATTAAAGTTAAAAGGCACAAACCGGTGTCTCTTAGCCTATACCTATCGCGTCGTTTTAGCTATCGCTGCGTCCTCTAGATTTGGGAGAACATATATGCGCCCATCACCCGCTCCTTTGCGCGCGTTTAACGATCACGTACAATGTCAATTATTATTATAATTTTATTCAATACGTGCACTTAACAATATATCGCCTGTCATTAATATAGCTATTACATTTGTCCGGCGTCTGTGGGTCGTCGTATGGGTATTAAATAAACAGTCACTTACTAAAATTACACAAAATGAAATATAACGTGAATTCTAATTCTGTCACTTATCAGTCGCGCCTAGTGTATTAATTAGTCAACTAAAAACGTCTCACGCTCCTTGTGTGGTAAATTATCAATTAACTGAACAACTAGTAAAAACAAACAGCTACGCGTTATTTTCCACTGGTCTTTAACAGCTAGACTTTAAAGTTGAATTATAATGTATAACTTGTTTAACATACTTTAACACTGTCTTAAGCATAAATTTATATTTACCCAAGAAAATCTCAAATGAAATCCCCAACGAAGGCTATTAACACTTCTACAATGGTTTCTAAGACTACGACGTGTTTAGACTATCCCGAAAAATTCTGAGCGACAACTGATAACTGTTTTAGGGAAGGACACAGTTTATATATCCCATGACCGGTTATCTGCTCTCCAGAGGATGCTAATTTTTCACACTTGTGCATATCAGAGAAATCAGAAACCTAAATTCATCCAAGAAAAAGGTTTTCACGGTCGCATCTGTCGGCCGTTGCTTCTCAGACAACAGAAGACTTAAACCGTGTAACGGGTTCCGTATAGATTGGCTCGCATTCTGGTAGATCACAGAGTATCTCCCCTGAGTATGTAATACAACATCAAGGTACTACGGGAAAATATTTTTTGCCCGAGCGACTCACGTCAAAATGTCAGGTGTTATTCCACGTGCGTCTGTCTGATATCCGATGATTGACAGATCAGCTCGCGCGTGAGAAACTCAAGTAAACAAACTTGATTCGCTCCCTGTTACGACTGGCAGGTCACGGGGGTTGGTAAACTTTTCGTTTCTTTACGCCTCAAGGAAAAGAGGCGAGGAGTAAAAATAAGTAAACGCAGGCTGTCAATGCATGGGCTTTGCTACCGCGAATCATAGAAGCCAACGAGGTCACGAAAGACTGTCAGATACTGTAGGCTATATTTCCATTATAACGTCACAATGATAACAGATGGTATTTGATGATAAATGTGTTTAATTGCAGCGACATGACCAGTTTCGAGAGAAGTGGAAAACGAGAAAATGAATAACTTTTCCGCAGATGACTTGTTGTATTAAACAACTATGAGGAAAGTAACGATCTGTGAGAAGAAATTATCAGTGATGGATCAGCGATGTAGTGAAATTTGGTAAAGATACAGGCAACAACGGAAGTGGCAAGACCTTTTATCCTCATGCAGTATGCCAGTGGATCTCAAACGGGGTGGCGCGCCATTAGTGTGGGGCAAATTGACGGCAGATGTGGCCGGAATAGTCAAAGATAACCAAGGATTTAGAGCGTTGTGCGAAAAATTCAATGCCTAAAAAAAAACAAATATGAGCAAGGTTATTTCTTATTTTAATTTTTGTTTACCTGTAATTAAATATAGCAAATATATAATAGAAGAAACCCATAGCATATTTCAAGAATTTCCAGATTTTATTCAGTAATATAATTTATTTTTTATATCAAAATATATAACAGTTTTCTCCACGACATATTGTTGATCATGTACCCTTCAGTCTGACAATATATCAAGACCAAACAATAGAAAAGGCTTCTTTGAGTTGATGAGAGAGATGAGAGTGTTTTGGGTCTCAAATAAGACTTAATGTAAACGAGAGATACCAAAGCTAAAATCTCTCATTTTTGAATGATCATGTCTTTTTATGTAGCTGTATTGTTTGTGATGAAAAAGTACAGTGATACAACGTATAAAATATCTCCAAATTAAAAGATTAACGTGTAGTGGATAAAATTATACGTAAGATACGATGATACATTCTCGCCTATAGCCAGACAGGTTTTCTACCGCCATTGAAACTAACCTAGTTAGACATGCAGACAGGAACGGTTTTAACCCTTTTAGACGAAGGGAAACGAGAAAAAAAAGGAAAAAATATGACTGAAACACTGTGTTTGGGAATCTAAAAAAGCAAAAAGACGCAAGTTGTAGTTTAAAGAAAAAAAAATCACGCACTAGTTTTGACACAATTGTAAGGAATTGGTAGAAAAGGACCATTGTCTCTTATTAGAAACAGTCCCATGTCTTGGACGTTTTTACGGAATAATTGGTTTTTTATTTGAATACAGCGGCAAACGCAGTGGACGAAGGGTCAAAAACATCTTTCAAAAAACTAACCTTGAGGAAAGTAGGAATTTCTTTAATAATAAAGTTATGAAAATAAAACCTAGCTAGTTTGATAGCCCATCTTGAGCAGGAGCAAATAATATTACTATTAATTAATAAACGGACGGACAGATAAACACGGAAGTATATTGGACGAAAGACGGTATTGTTCAATCAGACTAGCGAACAGTTTTCTCTGTGCATATCACACTAAAAAGTTAACGTTTTGGGTGTCCTTGAGCCTTAAAAATACAAAAATCAAACTGCAATGAACTGGAGGGGAAAGGTCGGAGGATAGAAGCTAAAAATACCTTAAATGGGGCAGGTATGTGCAGTTTTTCTACGTGTAGTTGGTCCAAGAAACAAGTGTAATTTTTGTGAAAAACCAAGTAGAGACAGACTGACCAACAGACAATAATTAATACACACTTGACTGAGATGTGACTGAAAAATTTGACTTTTAGTTTGAATATTTGAGAAAAAAAAAAGTTAGAGGGAAGTCCTGTGATGGAACAAATGTATTTATATTGGTGAATAGGAGATACGCGCACTTTGTACCATTTTGGTAGTAGACTGTCCAATAACACAGTTCTAAGACTGATAGCGGTGATTCCCGAATTAATACATAAAAATCAGTGGGACGACGCCCCTAGTCTGGCCAGCAGCTCAGCTGAGTTTGCTAGTCCTCTAATAACTGTGTTTCTCATTTCTGAATTGTGGTAAGGCAAAAAGCATTTATCTTGTTATTTAATATTTTGAGTGATTGATACTGCCATATCAATGAAAAATGAATTACGACAAAGTAAAGTGCCTGCTCAGGTACCCCAGCCGCATCCCAGGGCCTAGAGACAAACTAATAATATATGAAAACCTATCTACAGACTATGAAGGAGGATCGATTATTTGAACATCAGTGGGAACATATCACACATACCCACCTTATTAAATAGAAGAAGAAACTATTGAACATATTTCGGATGCAATGCAGTCTTGGGAACTTGTACTAATTGATAACAACTGGGTGAGATGTTGTTACGTGGTCATTAAAGAGATCTGACTCAATCTGTGTAGTTGTTTGTTTTTTGGTGTTGTGTAAAAGTTGGCGCAGTGGATTAGAGTTACTGACACATTGGCACAATTTTGTTTTTCAGAGTTTTCTGATCTGGCACACTAACGATTGGTGCCAGATACTCAGTTGTAGTAAGTGTAAGAGCGGGTGTCTGTGCAGCCTAACATTTTACTCCAGCTATTGAGAGGAGTGGCCACAAGAATATACTATCTACATCCATTACAGCCAGTAAACTGCAAACCTGGCCTGCTGGAGATTCATTCATTCAATATTTTCCATCCATATCTATAACGAAATAAAGCCGTGTTAAAGAAACATGTACATTCAGTTCCATATGTTTTTAAGGGACTATAAACTTTTGTAACCATAACTTAAGCTTGAGCATTGATGACTGCCACCCCAACTAACCATCCAGTTTCTAGTTGTTTTTCCCAAGACTTTTTGTAGATACCATTAATATTAATCATTTGTAAAAATATACCTATGTACAAAATGTTATATTTGATTATGCAATATAATATTTATTTGCATTTCATTGATAAATACCTATTCATGGTTCATAAGTTCTGATCAAAAGAAACATATTGGTTCAGGACTAATAAATTTAAAAAAAATTTTAAACCTTAAACTTAAACAGCGCAGTGTTAGTTTCAGTGTTATTGTAGAGATTATTATTGCAATTTATTAGACTTTATTTATTTACTGTGTGTGTCAGTTGTATTTTTATTACCTACACATTACATTTCTCAGTACCCTAGACTTTTTAACGTAGCTAAACACTCATTATAGTAAACCAAATAGATCTGTTGAGAGTCGTTAAAGTGGTAGCAGAAAAAGGCTCACCTGTAACTCCCATAAACTTTATCCTCAGGAGCCTAACCACAGCTGACCTCATACAGTAACACTAGGTAACATATCAACCATACAATAACATCAAAATCCACTTCCATCTTTTATACTTTCTGGATATCTCATGATCATATTATAAAGATAGTTTGCCCGTTCTATTTAATGAATAAAGCACTGCTAGGTGTTGATTTTTTGTTTTTTTGAAAGGTATTTAGTAATAATAAAAACATTAACGGTGTGGCGCGAGCAAATTTTAATTCTGAAAGTGTAAGCCGGCACTGTTAAGACAACAAGTTTAGGAACCACTGAAGCATGCAGACGAGTATGAAATAACATGTAAGGTGAAATCTTCTTTTGTCATATAGTAAGTTCTACATGAGGGTCATTGGAGGGAACTCCTACCAAAACAAGATAGCTTAATGGCATTGTTTGGTTTTAGAAAGCTAAATAACTGAACTTTCTTTCATTGGATACATCCTCAGCAAAAGAACATGTTGTGCATAAGGAAGCGAAATTTTTGCCTCTATAACCTACATCATTTATAATTTAAACATACATACGCATTGACTTCAAATTTTTGTCAAGGATTGAAATCATAGGCAGCCAGGAAACACGGAATATAGTAGGAACCCAATAAAGTCATAAGGAAGTGCCAAAGGACAAGAAGTGGAATTTCTAAAGTTAGAAAGGAGTAATTTCCAGAGCCACTACTTTTGTGCGCCCTAAGTTCTAGGATCCTTCTACGCAAGTGCACATATTAGTCCAGTTAGATACCTAACAACACCTGAATGTCCATGGCATCCGTAAAATGAGCACGGCCGACAACATTACAGCCCGGATTTGGTGCATCAAGACTGCGGATATAATTGGTTAACCCAAAATATATTGGGGAAAGCCTGTACTATGTACATTTACTTAATCATTTCATATTTTGTATGTGAACATAGTATATACATGGGCTGTGTTGATGTGCAATGCATATGAAGGCTGGCAAGTTCATGGAGACGAAGTAAAACAAGTTCCTCATGAACTACCACTGGAGGAGCTGGTGACTCCTTCGTGTATTGTCTTCTCACATGGGGCCAACAACAATGGTGTGTCCCTTGGCTCCGTGGGAGCAGGATCTTTGATGATCTTAATCAGGATGTAGATATTTATTATACCAAAATTTTAGTAAGTCTTAATAGTATAAAATCCATATATTCTTAGAAATGTTGCTATCTTTTGGTCGTCTTCTAACGTCCCAAGAGCAATTTCATCTGACTTAATGGGTTTAGATTTAATACTCAGAGAAAACAGAACATTCAAAAGGAAGATGAAATGTGATTGGAATGGGAAAAAGGTCACCTGATGTTTATATCAGAGACCTGAATTATACTTAAAAAGGAGGATTTGTTTCCTCTTAGTTTGTGGTACAGTCTGCGTAGCACATTTGACGTTTGACGCCTACATCAGCATGGATCTCTGGAGACGCTTGCAACCTTACTAACTACCCTGTCCTTTTTTCTGCAAGGACGTGCTTTTTACTGCCAACTACCAATTCTTCCGAAAAAAAAGAAGAAACAGTCTCAAAGTACCTCTGGTTAACCAGTAGTGACTGAAAGTCCCCAATATTAACGGCAAATCATCGTCAACACCTATTGGTCTGTTAAGTATTAAAGTATTTGGCACAGTACATGAACTCCACCCATATCATCCGATATGATCAAAATTAATTGGATTATTTTCCTTGGATAAAATAACTTTATTTATTCTTGTTAACACAATTAATTTGATTATTAAACTAGTTACATTTTAAACATATTAATTTGTAAGTTGGTTTAATAATTTATTGAGTGACTTTGCGCCGTATGACTCAGTTTTTTGTTTTTTTTAAAAACACAGAGCATAGTAAATAATATTGTTGGAATCAAGCTTCAGCTGGGGGCTACTAACATACGGAAGTTCGAAACCTTTTTTCACTAGTAAAGAGCGGAGAATAATAAGTTCATACACGCTATACCATGTCCCAGTTTGTTTATGCTTGCCTGTAATAATATATGAATTTCCCATGAGGGTCTCTGAAATAGAAAGCATCATTCTTCTAATATACATCTCTGTGGCATAAGAGTTATCTTGAGCGTTTAAAGTTTAATCCCTTTTACAACCCTTATCATTTTAACTCGAACGAAGTTTGGCTCTTTAGTTGGACCACTACTGCAGAGTAGGCCAGACAATCCTGGCGACACAGACAGATTTAACAGAAAGATAGATAGAGAGATAGATACAGACAGACAGACAGATAGATAGATAGATAGATAGATAGATAGATAGATAGATAGATAGATAGATAGATAGATAGATAGATAATTGATAGATAGATAGATAGATAGATAGATAGATAGATAGATAGATAGATAGATAGATAGATAGATAGATAGATAGATAGATAGATAGATAGAACACAAAAGACAGAACACAGGTGACAGATATAAGAGTGTCGACAATCAATTATGCGAACCATTGAGTAAAATACGGTCCAACTATTTCGAAGACGACAATCATTAGATGCTCAGAAAAGGTTTTCCCATTTGCACCGTCCAGTTTTTTCTTGGATCTGCAGCGCAACTAAAAAATACAATTTCTTCCACCACATTAGGTCCTGCTGTGATGATGTCAATAAAAGCTTGGTTGCTGCGTTTCTGTCATCGACCTTTTTATTAAGCCAGTTGTATTTCGTAATGGCCAGGCGCATCTAACGTTCAAAAACAAAACAGAAGGCCCGTCGATTATATTAAAAAAGGAATGTTCCAAGTATAAATCGACCTTCTGTAAGGCTGAATTAACAGGCTGTTGGTACCTAAGGACTCAGCAAACTTACGATCACAAGATAACAAGATACCTGCAAGATACTTAACTAAGCGTACTACATAAGCGCATGAGTAACACACATATATATAGTGGCTTCAGTAGGTTAATTTCATATCAAGAGGCATTTTTCTGTCTTTAACTGAAAAGGAAAAATGCCAACTGGTATAGAAATGACGTTTTATGGTATAACAGAGTGGTCGTAATTGGACGTGAGCATCAACGAATCTAAAATTGGCAATATACTCAATTCATATATTACTCTTCACTTCTACGTAGAGAGCAGGCCTTTCAAAATATCAAGCCCAATCCCTACTGTCAGTGTATGTTACGTCATGGTCTAGGTTTATATAGCTTGCCTGTTGTTAATGTTAATTTTGTATTAACAGGATGGTTTTATGTGACTATGATGACCGTCTAGGGTAGTAGAACTCTCAGACACCGCATACCATGCCCACATCACTCATAATGATTTGAGTCACAATGGACGGAATGGACGATATACGAATTTAATTTAGGACTGCACGCCGCTTCCACATACAAATAGTTCAGTGGCCAAACATATAATGGGCAAGATAATACTGCATTCCAACAACGATATAACCGTAGGCACTCAGTTATGTCAGGAAACGCTGTCCTTTAGTTCTCAATATGATATATTTCTATGAACAATCGACACTGAGCAATTATACTTCTGGTCAATACAGATTAACTAGATACATCTCACCGAAGATCTTGATGTATTAGTGATAATATAACTCCATTATAAACTCTTCACTGCCATCAATGGTACCTATAACCTTGTAGCGGTATGGCAGCTTGTGTACCCTGACAATCCCCAGAGCTATGCCAGTAGGAGATATTTACTCCTAGTAGGTTCAACCAAGCTGGACTGGTCTGCGTGGGTAGGGGTCAGACAAAAGCTGGTACTCTGGTCCTCCAGGTTGGGGGTTTTAGCACAGGGCCGTCACCCCTGTTTATGTAAAAAAAATCGCACGTTACGGAAACAACAATAAATGGAAAAACTATGCGGCGGGACGGACATCCGGAGTCTCAGGCTCGTATGACTGACAGTGGTGAAAGCCGAAAGGAAGCCCCTGGCATGAAAACGGATGCCCCGACCGCAAAACACGAAACCAGAATTGGTTTTTGGAACGTCAGAACTATGAATGAGGCAGGAAAGCTGAGACAAATCACAGCAGAGATGAGGAACTACAAGATACAGAGGCCGACCAAAAACAACTTGGCGGAGGACTGTGGAGGCTGAGATGCAAAGAATGAACCAGAGTTGGGGCACTGTGCGAAGGATGGCCGCCGACCGAGCAAAGTGGAATCAATTTGTTGTTGCCCTACAAGACGCCACCAAGCGTAATGGCCACTGACTGCTTTGACGGTCGGCGGCTAAGAATCAAAGAAGAAAGAAGATAAACTCTTCAACAATACGGAGCTCAAACACATACGTCCACTCGCCATGACACACAATCGTATAAGGCCCCGCACTGCTGCTCCTCTAGTGTCACGTGAGCCAGCCAATCATATCGGCTTAACATCGCTCACCCATCTTTTTCAGTGACCAGTATAAAATAAACAAACAAAGAGCCCTGTTGAACGACTCGTAGCACCTGAAGAAAGAAACAATATTGTTAAAACTGCCATAATACCCAATGTAGTGGCCAGTACATACCACATGAAATCATGGTATGTCAGAATCTGAAAGAAAACATCTGAAATAATATTAATATCCTTGAAGTTCCTAAAGGAAACAGGAAAAGGAAAATCATATAGTAAAAAGACAATGGAAAAAAAGAAAACCAACAGCAAACCTGTGAAAAGAATAATTAGTACAGGAAACCTCTGAACTTGTTCTTCAGGAGATACCTGAAATATAAACTGAAATTATGCAAAGAAAAAGAAGTTGCACAAAAAGAATGAAGTATACACCAATCCAACAACGTAAGAAACTAGCGGGTGAGATAGTCAATATCTGAAATAAATCGGATTATAGAAGAAAAATGTGAACAATAATGCATTAAAATCTGTGTGGTGCCGAATCATGTATCAATTGTACATCAAGGCAATGGTCTCGAAAGTAAACACCGTTGTCAAGATCGACGACCATGCGTGCATCCATATTGGAGTAAAAATAAATAATTGCATCTGTGGATGAATTTACCGTGATACAACGTTAAAATATCTCCAATTATAAAGATAAAATGTAGGGATAAAAATAATGCGTAAGATACTAGGAGACATGCTCGCCCATGCCCGCATTTCCTACCGCCATTTAAACTAACTAGTTAGACGTGCAGACGAAACGGTTTACCCTTTTGTAGACGGGAGGGAAACGGAGATCTAAAAAGGAAAAATATGACTGAACACGTGTTTGAATCTAGAAAGGCTAAAAGACGCAATTGGTAGTAAAAGAAAAAAAATTCACGTCACTAGTTGACACAATGTAAGGAAATGGACAAAAAAGACCTTAGCTCTTATTCGAAACAGTCATTTCTTGGACGTTTTTACGATACTTGGTTGTTTTATTTGAATTCAGCGGCAAACGCCGTAGAGAAGGTTCGCGAACAAATTAAAAAAAACTAAACTTGAGATAAAATATGTTTTTTTCTTAATAATAGAGTTATGAATATAAAACCTAGCTAGTTTGATAGCCCATCTTAAGCAGAGAACTAATATACTTTAAATTATACAGACGGATAGATAACAAGGAAGATATTGACAAAAGACTGTGTTGTTCATATCAGACTAGTGACTGTACTGTTCATACTTTCACTAAAGTTTAAAATGTTCGTCCTTGAGACACGCACAAGTAAAGCTGTAATGAACGAGAGGGGGAAGGTGGAGAATTGTGGCTAAAAATAAATTAGGAGGCAAATTTGTGTAGGGTATTGCATGAAGTTGGTCCAAGAACCAAGCGTGTTTTTTATGAAAAAACAAGTAGAGACAGACGGATCAACAGACAATAATACATACTTGACTGAGATCTGACTGAAATTTGACTTTTGGTTGTAGATTTGAAAAGTTAGGGGGGAAGTCTGTGATTGGACAAATGTAATCATATTAGCGGGACAGAGATGCGCATTTTTGCCATTTGATACAATTCTGTCCAGGGACACAGTCGGTTATTGCCTGTGGTGTTTTCCCCAGAAGATATTACATACATTTAGTGGGACGCCATCATATAGCCAGCAGCTCAGCTGAGTTTTGCTAGCAATTAACTGTGTTCTCAATTCTGAATTCTGGTAAGAATGAAAGCATTTATTTTGTATATTTTAATATTTCGAGTGATTGATACTGCCATATCATATAAAATGATTACGACAAGTAAGTGCTCGCTCTAGGTCCCCAGCCCAAGTTCAGGGTCTAGAGACAAACAAAATATATGGACGCCTAACTAAGACTATGGAAGGCGGATCTATTGTTGAGATCAGTGGGAACATATCACCTATCTTATTGAATAAAAGGAAACTATTGAACATATCTCAGATGCAATGCAGTCTTGGGGAACTGATACTATATGAAAACATCTGGGTAAGATGTGCTACGTTGGTCAGAGAGATCTGACCCACTCTGTGTAATGTTGATGTGTTGTGCTGAGTGTAAGAGTGGTGCAGTAAATAGAGTACTGACACATAGCACAAATTTTGTTTCAGAATTGTGAGTTTCTGTTGTGGCACTAGGGTTGTGCCACATAAGTAATCAAGATTATACAAGCAGATGTGTGTGCCGCCTAACAGTTGTGTCGGTGCAGTCTAGCATTGTATTCTAGCTACCGAGAGGATTGGGCCACCGAAATCCAGCATCAGATCTTCACTGAATAGATGAGTGTATAAGTGGCCTGCTGAGGATTCACCAGAACGCTTAAATATTTATAAATATTTCCCCATCACAATATACTGAATTTTGGGAAATAGAACATTTTCTAAAGTTTATAAGACAATGGACAAAGCTAGTTCTAGTCACAGAGTGGGTGTGATGACACCACCCCAACAGCACATCCAGTAATACTTCTCCCAGAGACATCATAAACATAATTAATATTAACCAGTCTTATAAAATACCTATGTACACACATTCCATTTTATTATGCCATGTATTTATGCATTCCATTTATAACTCCATAACATTTCATATGTTCTGACCAAAATAAAACCTTGGTTCAGAACAAATAAATTTAGAAAATTTTTAATATTGAAACTAAAACAGTCTGAGTTAGTTCAGTGTGTTATAGAATTTTATTAATATTATTAGACTTATTAATTATCTGTGTATGTTTGTATATTCTACAAAAACACATTACATTTCAGTACCCTAGACTTTTTAACGTAGCCACATTCATAATAGTAAAAGAGATATGTTTGAGGTCGTAAGTGGTAGTAAGAAGGGCCTTCTGTAATTCACATAAACATTTATCTCAGGAGCCTTCACAGCTGACCTCATACATTACACTAGGTAACACAACAACCATACAGTACCATCAAAAACCGCTACAAATATTGGGGTCTTGTCCAGGGATATTTAGTTTATTAAAGATATTGGAATCTCCTGGTGGGAGAATTAAACCAGTGGGGACAGATTGTATAAATTTAAAAGTGTCCCTTAAAATAAAAAGGGGAAAATAAAAGTTGGTGAATCTTCACAGCCAGTGGTAATTAAATAATTGATTAATTAATTAGAATTACCTTAGTCATTAATTAATTAGAATTACCTTGGCCATTATATATAAGTAGAATTACCTTAGTCACTATATAATTAGATTTACCTTGGTCATTGTTATTTTGTATGATGGCTGACCTAGCAAAATTTAGATCGGCTGCTGTGCTAACGGCGAGGGAGATGAACATGGAGGGTCAGGTTTTAATTCAGTATGTAACTGCTGAATGTGACAAGTATATTGAAAGGGAAGATATGAGGTTAGCTGAAGAGAAGAGGTTACAAATTGAGGCTGATAAAGAACTTAAGAGGTTGCAGATTGAGGCTGACAAAGAGGCAAAAGCATTAGAGGCAGAAGAAAAACGACAGCAAAGGGAGGCAGAAGATAGAAGGTTGCAAAGGGAGCACGAATTACGACTAAGGGAGCTGGAATTACAAGGCCATGCTCCTGAAAATGGTGCCAGCCTTTTTGCCTCAGATGCTACGCCTAGTCAGGGAGCCTCAACATCAGCTATGGGGTTTCATTTAGACCATTTTGTTGAGAAAGACGATGACATCGAGGGGTACCTCAGTAGATTTGAGTTATTAGCTACTACATATGGGTTAGAGAGAGAGAGGTGGAGTCTAAAGTTATCACAGGGACTGAGAGGTACTTCTTATGAAGTCTTTGCTAAAATGAATAGAGAAGACCAAGACAATTATGACATGCTAAAGCAGGCTTTGTTATTGAGATATAAAAAAATGGTGAATTTTATCGTAAGAAATTTAGAAATGCCAAACTGTTGTCTGGGGAGACATACCACCAATTCTCTGCCAGACTGGAAACCTATTTGGAGAAATGGACTGCTCTGGGAAAGACCCAAGATCTTAAAGAGATGATCATGATAGAGCAATTAAGAGAGTCCATGGCTCCAGACTTGAGAAAATTTCTCATGGAACAAGGTGCAGAGAGGTTGGGGAAGGTTTTAAATGTCGCTGAGAGGTATCAGGCAGCCCAGGCAGAGGTAAGTGGCACTAAAAAGAAGCACATAGAAAATTGTAAAGCTCCACAGCAATTTAATAAATGTGATAACAGAGAACAGGGTAATAAAGGCAGGACAAACTTTGATAAGCCAACAAATGACTATCGTGACAGAAACTCACAGTTCAATGACCAAAAATATAATGAAAGAAAATCGTTTAACCAAGGAAAAAGATGGTGCAAATGGTGTAAGAAAGACAACCATAACACCGAATTTTGTAGAAGGAAACCTTCAAACATTGCTGCAATGAAGTCGGGGACTCAAAGATTAAAGGTTAATCCTAATGGACAGCAGGAACCTTATCACCCCCCAGTTTGTGAGGATGTTATTTGTAATGGGGTCACCATAAGGTGCCTTTATGATACAGGTTTGGATTATGATTCAGTTGTGAAGTCTAGCCTAGTGGACCCAAGTCAGTATACCACAGAAACAGTGGAAATACAAGGGGCGACTAAGGACATACCACTCATGACACTTCCCATCGCAAGGATAACGGTGAAAACTCGCTATGTGGAAGGAGAAATCAGAGCAGCAGTGATAGATGAACCAATCTACACTCTGATATTGGGGTGTAGGTACGTCTTCTTGGGGAATCCCGAGAGACCTGTGATCATTACGACAGTGCAGACCAGGTCACAGAAAAAGGAAGAAGAAGGTGAACCTATAAATGCTCATCCAGAGGAGATGAGGAAGGCGCAGGCTGAGGATAGGACACTCAAGCCATGTTTTAAAAAATTGCCCAAATGCCACACACCTCCAAGCAAGGGAGAGTACTTTATGAAGAACAAATTATTATACAGGAAGGCCGGAACTGGAACAAATGGTCACAACCAGCTGGTTCTTCCCACTTCATATAGGGATAAAGTGATGGAACTCGGGCATGCGATTCCCTTCAGTGGTCACATGGGGATCAGCGCCACAGGACAGCGTATAGCTTGTCATTACTTCTGGCCAGGGATAACGGAGGATATAAAAAGATATGTCAAATCCTGTCCAGAATGTCAAAGGGTAGCTCCAAAGCACTGGACTGCTCTTTCATTGTAGTCCGTACCATCCACAAGGGAACGGCCAGGTAGAGAGGTTCAATGGGACTCTCATTTCTATCCTGAGGAAGCTGGCACACGAAAAACCGGATCTGTGGGATCAATTCCTGCCCGCCGCGTTGTTTGCGTATCGGGAGGTACCACATAGTTCAACCGGGATGGCTCCCGCAACTCTGCTATTTGGGAGGCCAATAAAAGGTCCAATGGCAGCCTTATTAAGGACCTGGACAGATGAGAAGGCAGAAGAGACTGTTACCTCATCGTATCAATATGTGAACGAACTGACCACTCGTCTGAAATCTGGATGGAAACTGGCAAATGATAATTTGAGACAAGCCAGGAAGAAACATGCAGCATATTTTAATAGGAAGGCAAAGGACAGAGAACTAGCTGTGGGAGAGAAGGTGCTTCTTCTACTACCCGGCAGCCAGAATAAATTACAAATTGGATGGCAAGGTCCATATACGGTTCTAGAGAAGGTGTCTAGAACAAACTATAAAATTGACAAAAAGGGGAAGGAGAAAGTTTATCATGTAAACCTTTTAAAGAAGTATCTGGACAGACCACTCCAGGAAAGCACCCCCTTACTGACCTTGGCTATCGCAACTCAAATGCAAAAGGAACCACTCACCTCACATGAATACCCATTACATCCTTGTGAAACAGCCGCACAGGTAAAAGTCAGTAAGCACCTGACTAAAAATCAGAGGGAGAAAGTTCAACAGGTTCTGAAGGAACATACAGATATATTAACAGATAAGCCAGGACATACAAATTTGCTACAGTATGACATGAAACTGGTAGACTCAAACCCAATCTGTATGAGAGCCTATTCTATTCCGTTTGCGAAGGAGAAGGCATTAAAAGAAGAAATAGATTATTTGTTGAAGGAGGGGATTATTTCACACAGTGAATCATCTTTTAGCTCCAGTGTAGTTTTGTTGAGGAAACCGTCTGGTGAACATAGACTGTGCATAGATTACAGGAAACTGAATGCTGTCACAGAAGGACAAGTGGATCCATTACCAGACACAAAACAGTTATTTGCTGGATTAAACAAGGCAAAATACTTTTCAAAGGTGGATCTTAGTAAAGGCTATACCAGATTCCAGTGAAGCCTGAAGTGAGACCTTATTTAGCTTTTAGCACCTCGGAAGGACATTATGAATTCAACATGCTACCATTCGGATTGAAAAATGCTCCGAGTGTATTTTCAAGGATGATGCGCAAATTGTTGGATCCCCTGAATAACCCATGTATCACGAATTTCATGGATGATATTCTCGTCGCCACAGAGGCATTTGAAGAACACATTAACTCTCTAAACATGTTATTTGATAGGCTTAGGGAGGCGAACTTAACTGCTAGGCCAACAAAATGTTGTATTGGATGCAAAGAGTTGGAATTCTTGGGACACACTGTATATCAGGATAACATGACCCCTGACCCCAAGAACTTGGAAAACTGCAGAGAGCACCTAGACCACAAACAAAAAGGACGTGCGATCATTCGTATCATTATGTGGATTTTACCAAAAATATATCAAAAATTTTAACTCTATTTGTGCTCCTCTGATTGATCTGACTCGCAAGGGACATCCAGATAAAATAGTTTGGACTGCGCAATGTGAATTGGCCTGATTTGACACAGGACTTCGTGGTGAGAACAGATGCAAGTAATGTAGGCCTCGGGGCGGCTCTGTTGCAAAGGTCATCTTCACCAGATGGGGAACTGAACCCAGTCGCTTATGCAAGCCGCAAATTGAATAAAGCGGAGCAAGGATATTCCACTAGCGAAAAAGAATGTTTAGCGTTAATCTGGGCAATAAAAAAGTTCCAAATCTATCTGTATGGTAGGACATTTGTGGTCCAGACGGATCATCAGCCCCTGGTGTTCTTATCTCAAGCTAAGCATGAAAATGCTAGATTGTTGAGATGGTCTTTATTATTACAACCTTATCAGTTTATTATCGAATACATCCCAGGGTCATTGAATTTCGGTGCAGATTTTCTCAGTCGGCACCAATGTGATCAAAATTAGAGTAGGTGGCAGGCGTGAGGAGTAATTTTATCTATGTGTATCACTGGTTTTGGAACTTGCCGTAGTGCATGTTCTCAGGTGGGGAGATGTGTGATGAATTTACCGTGATACAACGTTAAAATATCTCCAATTATAAAGATAAAATGTAGGGATAAAAATAATGCGTAAGATACTAGGAGACATGCTCGCCCATGCCCGCATTTCCTACCGCCATTTAAACTAACTAGTTAGACGTGCAGACGAAACGGTTTACCCTTTTGTAGACGGGAGGGAAACGGAGATCTAAAAAGGAAAAATATGACTGAACACGTGTTTGAATCTAGAAAGGCTAAAAGACGCAATTGGTAGTAAAAGAAAAAAAATTCACGTCACTAGTTGACACAATGTAAGGAAATGGACAAAAAAAGACCTTAGCTCTTATTCGAAACTGTCATTACTTGGACGTTTTTACGATACTTGGTTGTTTTATTTGAATTCAGCGGCAAACGCCGTAGAGAAGGTTCGCGAACAAATTTAAAAAAAAACTAAACTTGAGAAAAAATATGTTTTTTCTTAATAATAGAGTTATGAATATAAAACCTAGCTAGTTTGATAGCCCATCTTAAGCAGAGAACTAATATACTTTAAATTATACAGACGGATAGATAACAAGGAAGATATTGACAAAAGACTGAGTTGTTCATATCAGACTAGCGACTGTACTGTTCATACTTTCACTAAAGTTTCAAATTTTCGTCCTTGAGACACGCAAAAGTCAAGCTGTAATGAACGAGAGGGGGAAGGTGGAGAATTGTGGCTAAAAATAACTTAGGAGGCAGATTTGTGTAGGGTATTGCATGAAGTTGGTCCAAGAACCAAGCGTGTTTTTTATGAAAAAACAAGTAGAGACAGACGGACCAACAGACAATAATACATACTTGACTGAGATCTGACTGAAATTTGACTTTTGGTTGTAGATTTGAAAAGTTAGGGGGGAAGTCTGTGATTGGACAAATGTAATCATATTAGCGGGACAGAGATGCGCATTTTTGCCATTTGATACAATTCTGTCCAGGGACACCGTCGGTTATTGCCTGTGGTGTTTTCCCCAGAAGATATTACATACATTTAGTGGGACGCCATCATATAGCCAGCAGCTCAGCTGAGTTTTGCTAGCAATTAACTGTGTTCTCAATTCTGAATTCTGGTAAGAATGAAAGCATTTATTTTGTATATTTTAATATTTCGAGTGATTGATACTGCCATATCATATAAAATGATTACGACAAGTAAGTGCTCGCTCTAGGTCCCCAGCCCAAGTTCAGGGTCTAGAGACAAACAAAATATATGGACGCCTAACTAAGACTATGGAAGGCGGATCCATTGTTGAGATCAGTGGGAACATATCACCTATCTTATTGAATAAAAGGAAACTATTGAACATATCTCAGATGCAATGCAGTCTTGGGGAACTGATACTATATGAAAACAACTGGGTAAGATGTGCTACGTTGGTCAGAGAGATCTGACCCACTCTGTGTAATGTTGATGTGTTGTGCTGTGTGTAAGAGTAGTGCAGTAAATAGAGTACTGACACATAGCACACATTTTGTTTCAGAATTGTGAGTTTCTGTTGTGGCACTAGTGTTGTGCCACATAAGTAATTAAGATTATACAAGCAGATGTGTGTGCCGCCTAACAGTTGTGTCGGTGCAGTCTAGCATTGTATTCTAGCTACCGAGAGGAGTGGGCCACCGAAATCCTGCATCAGATCTTCACTGACAAGATGAGTGTATAAGTGGCCTGCTGAGGATTCACCAGAACGCTTAAATAATTATAAATATTTCCCCATCACAATATACTGAATTTTGGAAAATAGAACATTTTCTAAAGTTTATAAGACAATGGACAAAGCTAGTTCTAGTCACAGAGTGGGTGTGATGACACCACCCCAACAGCACATCCAGTAATAGTTCTCCCAGAGACATTATAAACATAATTAATATTAACCAGTCTTATAAAATACCTATGTACACACATAGATAGAGAGATAGATAGACAGACAGACAGACAGACAGACAGACAGATAGATAGATAGATAGATAGATAGATAGATAGATAGATAGATAGATAGACAGACAGACAGACAGACAGACAGACAGACTAAGGCTACTAGAATTTGCCAGCAACTATAAACTAACCCTTGAAAATACACTATTTCCTCATAAGTTATCAAGAAGAACAACGTGGCATGCCCCAAAAACTGAGATACATGGCCAAATTGATTTTATTCTTGTATCCAAAAGATTCAAGTCCAGTATTAATAAAGCCAAGACTAGGACTTTTCCTGGCGCCGACATTGGTAGTGATCACGACATGGTATTGATGACGCTCAAGCTTAAACTTAAAAAGAACTATAATCAAAACAGATGTTCTCAGTTAAGATTCAATTTAGACAAACTGAAAGATCCAGAAATCGCGGGAATCTTTGAGGCAACTGTTGGAGGAAAATTCGCAGCTCTCAACTTTTTGGAGGATGATATCAACTCAATCACAGAGAACATGAAAGACGTGCTCATTGAATCAGCAACAGAAATACTTGGTAAAAGAAAGAAAATAAACAAACCATGGGTTACAGATGACATTCTAAAGTTATGTGATACACGGCGGGAAATGAAAAAGGTTAAGAAAGAGGTTCCTGAAGCAGCATGGCAATACAGTATGGTGAACAAAAATATTAGGAAGAAAATGAAACAGGCCAAAGAAAAATGGGTAGCTGATCAATGTGAGTCCATTAATACGGGGCTAATAAAAGGTAACAGCAAGGCAGCTTTTGACACATTAAGAAAACTATCAAAACCTCAACAGCCCAGGGTAAGTGTCATAGAAGATAGCAATGGGGCTCTGCTCAATGAAAAAACAGCTGTAACGAGAAGGTGGACAGAATATTGTAAAGAATTATATAACTGTAAACTTGACACTGACTTAGGCATATTAAACAACATTAAGTGCGAAAACAGGGAACTCGGAAATGCAGCAATATTACGGGAAGAAGTGGAAGAGGCTATATGTTCGATGAAAGGAGGGAAGTCACCGGTGTGGATAATATACCAGCAGAGCTCTTGAAATATGGAGGACCAGATATAGTAAAAATCATGACAACAATTTGCCAGAAGATATGGAGTACAAAAAAATGGCCAAAAGAATGGACGCAGTCATTAGTAATACCGCTTCCAAAGAAAGGAAATCTAAAAATGTGCAAGAACTACAGAACCATTAGCCTTATTAGTCATCCAAGTAAGGTAATGTTAAGGATACTTTTGAACAGAATAAAACAGAAATCAGAAGAAATCTTGTCAGAGGAACAGGCTGGCTTTAGACCAAAAAGAAGTACCTCAGAACAAATCTTCAATATTAGATTACTTATCGAAAAACATCTCCAACATCAACACGATTTATACCATAACTTCATCGATTTCACAAAAGCCTTCGATCGAGTCTGGCATGAAGGCTTATGGCAAGTAATGAGAAAATTCAATTTTGATACCAACATCATAGATATCATTGAAGCACTATACAAGGACGCAAGCAGTGCTGTTTTTTGTAAGCAACGACATTGGAGAATTTTTCAAAACAACTGTAGGAGTTCGCCAAGGATGTATCCTGTCACCAGTGCTCTTTAATATATATCTAGAACATATTATGCAGGAGGCTCTCTACGATTATAAATCAACCATATCGATTGGAGGCCGACCTCTGTGTAACCTACGTTTTGCTGATGATATTGATCTGATAGCTGGATCAGAATCAGAACTTCAAGACCTTACCTCTAGACTGGAGAAAGTAACAAGTACGTATGGGATGGAAATTAATATAGAAAAAAGCAAGATATTGGTGAATAGCCATAAGAAACATGTTCCGACCAACATTACGTTAAATGGGCAAACGTTAGAAGAAGTTAACACCTTTAAATATCTCGGGTCCACTATATGTAGTGATGGAAGATCAATTAAAGAAATCAAGACAAGACTTGAGATGGCCTCAGCTGCCATGACAAGGTTGAATGTGATCTGGAAAAGTAACATCAGTTTTCCTGTGAAGATCAAATTATACAAATCACTTGTATTATCTATTCTCTTGTATGGGTGTGAGGGCTGGACACTCACTGCAGATACGGAGCGAAGGATTCAGGCTTTCGAGCATAAATGTTATAGAAGAATTTTGCGCATTTGCTATAAAGAGCACAAAACAAATGTCTATGTTAGAGAGAAGATAAACACCTATGCAGGCCACCAAGAACCACTTTTGTCAATAGTGAAACGTCGAAAGCTTGCCTGGTTTGGGCATGTAACTCGTCATGACTCCCTTTCGAAAACGATCCTTCAGGGAACAGTCGAAGGTAAACGGAGAAGAGGAAGGCAGAGAAAATCCTGGGCTGATAACATCAAAGAATGGGCAGGACACGGTTTTTCCACACTTGTACGCATTGCTGAGGATAGAGAGCAGTGGAGGACCCTGTCTGCTGATGCTTCCACCATGGCACCCCTAAGACCCATGACGGGTTACGGGCTGAGATGATGATGATGTACACACATTCCATTTTATTATGCCATATATTTATGCATTCCATTTTATAACTCCATAACATTTCATATGTTCTGACCAAAATAAAACCTTGGTTCAGAACAAATAAATTTAGAAAAAATTTTAATATTGAAACTAAAACAGTCTGAGTTAGTTCAGTGTGTTATAGAATTTTATTAATATTATTAGACTTATTAATTATCTGTGTGTGTTTGTATATTCTACTAAAACACATTACATTTCAGTACCCTAGACTTTTTTAACGTAGCCACATTCATAATAGTAAAAGAGATATGTTTGAGTTCGTAAGTGGTAGTAAGAAGGGCCTTCTGTAATTCACATAAACATTTATCTCAGGAGCCTTCACAGCTGACCTCATACATTACACTAGGTAACACAACAACCATACAGTACCATCAAAAACCACTACAGCCTCCCTATCATTTAAACTTGATGGGCAAAAGACGTACAAATTTCACGTCAGCAGTGAACTGGAAAAAGTCACCCAGTGCGTGCCACGTAGTGCCGGGTAGCAGATTTCGCACTAGAACGGTGCGTGAGTATGCACTATTACCACCATAAGGCATCCTATTTTCACGAAACTGAGAGCAGGGGTAGTAAGCACCCTTAGTCAAATGAGAAACATGGTCATTTATCTTTCTTGTGGATGTCGTATCTTTATTATATGATGTATCATACTGATTAAACTGAGTATGATGTTTATCGGAAACCGATCCCATTGGTTTGGAGCGTGTCGTAGAAGACTGCTCAGAAGGTACTGCTAAACCTTCTTTAACAGATTTAATGGGTCTAGTATGATCAGGTAAGTTTTTATTATCCGTTATATCAACATTAAGTACACCAATCTGACTGCTATTAGAAAATTTTGTTTCACCTTTGACGACCTCATCTGCACTCTTAAGAGTAGATGCACTGTGAGCATGTCGTTTACACTGAGGATGCCGAACAGTATTATTAGTTACATTTGAGCATGTCATGACAGACTGCCCGAAAGGTCCAGTCAATGCTTCCCTAAAATCAGCATTGACAGTCTTTTGAAAACAAAACTTTGTATAGCGATCATGATCAAAATAAATTGAACCAATATGAATGACATCGGTCACGTTAAGATCACATTCAACGAACTGGTCTGCACTTTTACGACTCAGATTCTGTAAGTTTGCGTTGTGTTTAGTATTTATGTTTGGCTTCTCACGCCCAGATGTAACATGATCCTGTCGATTATGGTAAACATTTTCCCCCGTGAGTATAGGATGATCTGTTAAACAGTTCGTCACACCGTTTTTACTGTTGTTGGCATGTCGCCAAGAATATGTCCCAGATACGGCCGTATTGTTTGGACTGTGGCCACCGTCATGACAATAATCACGAGGGAAATTGTATGTGCCTCGAAAAGAGGTTTTTTCTTTACTAGGTCGAGATGACCCGTTAACATCACCCTTGGTATTGCCTGTATGTTGCACATCACACCTGTTGTCGCCCGAGGGTGCCAATAGTGTATGCTTTAAAACGATATCTAACAAGCTATTTCGTAACTAAATAATTTCACCATTTTTCCGTGAGAGTTCCTCACCTTGCCTGGCATTTACCTTTCTGAGTTCGCCCGTTCTACGTTTTTCTTTATGCAATAAAGTATCAGATGCGACTATTTTTTTCTTATACTCATTTTCGAGTTGCTTATAAGACTGTTCTTTGTTACGGACTGCTATGTCCTTTTCCTGAACAATTGATTCAAGACGCGTTACTTCCAACTTCAACTCCTGAAGCTGAGAGACATGAGATTGCGTTTCCTGTAGTATCCTTGTCTTTAATTCGACTTCTCTCATGGCTCTCTTTCTTCTTGCCATTTTCTTCAATCTCTTCTTTAGTGCTTTCTCAGTATGTGGTTGTAGTCGGGCAACTTGAATCATAAGCCCCTGAATCTGAGCAACCTGTGCCTGAATTTATGTTTTCAAAGTTTCCTTTGACGGGGTACCTGCTTTAAGACGATCAATTTTATCTGATAAATCATGAATATGCATGGCTTGTATGTGAAGTTTTTCCTCTGATAGGCTGTGGCGTTATCTTGCGAAATCTTCAATGTGAGTTCCTGAACCTCAGAGTCTAAAGCTTTAATTTTATCCAAGACAGTCTCTAATGACGCCTTAGAATTGACAAGTTCCACTTGTAACGATCTGAAGTTCGACCTATCAATATTGGCCTGCAATTTTAGTGCCCTCAACTCTTTGTCTAAATCATTCATTGACTTCTCTCTGTTTGCAACCACCTCCAATAACTCGTCTTCTCTCCTATACCATCTCTTCCATAGAAATATCATCACATCTCTACCTTTTCTAGATTGACCATGATAAAACTCTGAAGAGCTGGTCCTTGTAACCCAAACTCCTTATCGTGCCTGAGAAAATATTCCACGGCAGACATATTTCACTAATGTTGTGACTCCAATTTGTCCAATAAAAATAAATTCAAATTATATATATATATATATATATATATATATATATATATATATATATATATATATATATATATATATATATATATATATATATATATATAATAATAATAATAATAATAAATTCTTTAAGCGCCAAACACGGCGCATAAGGCAGAAACCAGTGCTCTCCAGGTTGTTCGTTGTGACGCCACTCCTCTTAGCTCTTGCACATTATTTAGGCCCAACGTTCTTCCTTCTCTTATTATTGTTCTTCTGAGTGTTTCTTTTGGTCTTCCTTTTTTCCGCTTACCCTCAGGAACCCAAGTGAGCGCCTGTAGTGGTATTCTGTTGTTTTGCATTCGTAGGACATGACCGATATATGACCATCGTCTTTTCCTTATATAGTCGGAGACATATTTCTGCCTAGAGTCTTCTCTTATTTGTCGATTAGTCTTGAATTCTTTCCAACTGATGCTCATATATATATATATATATATATATATATATATGTATGTATGTATGTATGTATGTATGTATGTATGTATGTATGTATGTATGTATGTATGTATGATGTATGTATGTATGTATGTATGTATGTATGTATGTATGTATGTATGTATGTATGTATGTATGTATGTATGTATGTATGTATGTATGTATGTATGTATGTATGTATGTATGTATGTATGTATGTATGTATGTATGTATGTATGTATGTATGTATGTATGTATGTATGTATGTATGTATGTATGTATGTATGTATGTATGTATGTATGTATGTATGTATGTATGTATGTATGTATGTATGTATGTATGTATGTATGTATGTATGTATGTATGTATGTATGTATGTATGTATGTATGTATGTATGTATGTATGTATGTATGTATGTATGTATGTATGTATGTATGTATGTATGTATGTATGTATGTATGTATGTATGTATGTATGTATGTATGTATGTATGTATGTATGTATGTATGTATGTATGTATGTATGTATGTATGTATGTATGTATGTATGTATGTATGTATGTATGTATGTATGTATGTATGTATGTATGTATGTATGTATGTATGTATGTATGTATGTGTATGTATGTATGTATGTATGTATGTATGTATGTATGTATGTATGTATGTATGTATGTATGTATGTATGTATGTATGTATGTATGTATGTATGTATGTATGTATGTATGTATGTATGTATGTATGTATGTATGTATGTATGTATGTATGTATGTATGTATGTATGTATGTATGTATGTATGTATGTATGTATGTATGTATGTATGTATGTATGTATGTATGTATGTATGTATGTATGTATGTATGTATGTATGTATGTATGTATGTATGTATGTATGTATGTATGTATGTATGTATGTATGTATGTATGTATGTATGTATGTATGTATGTATGTATGTATGTATGTATGTATGTATGTATGTATGTATGTATGTATGTATGTATGTATGTATGTATGTATGTATGTATGTATGTATGTATGTATGTATGTATGTATGTATGTATGTATGTATGTATGTATGTATGTATGTATGTATGTATGTATGTATGTATGTATGTATGTATGTATGTATGTATGTATGTATGTATGTATGTATGTATGTATGTATGTATGTATGTATGTATGTATGTATGTATGTATGTATGTATGTATGTATGTATGTATGTATGTATGTATGTATGTATGTATGTATGTATGTATGTATGTATGTATGTATGTATGTATGTATGTATGTATGTATGTATGTATGTATGTATGTATGTATGTATGTATCCAAGATGGCGTCGTGACAAGCAGCGCTTTTGTGCTGTCCTGCTTATTTCGTCTTATTGGAAGATATATCCGTTGTTACGACCACCGATAACGTCGTTATGGATTTACAAAGTGTTGGACTTGTTTCTAAGTTAAAATTTTTCAAGAAGGAAGCTATAAAAAGTGGTAAAATAAAGTTCTGTTGTGAGAAGAGTACCGTGTTCACATTCGCAGAGCCTAACCAAGATGGCGACCCTTTGAACATCGACTATTGGAACACGTTTAGTACCAACGAGTACACATGGCAGGATTTTGTAATTGCTGAAGCCAGTTTTAGAAAGGCCATATCAACGCGGCCTATTAAAGTAAAGCCATTTTATGAACATTCAAATCCGTTGTGGTGGGTACGAATTATTTCAACACTGTGTAGTTTATTTTACGACAGCGAGAATAAGTTCAAATCAACACGGCCTGACGGTCAACCCTTCAGCATTGAGTTTCTTAAGTTTATCAAGCGTATTTTGCTGAAGTTTCCTGTTACTACGCCGGAACCAACAACCAGTACTGAAGAAGTGAATGACACACAACAATTGAATGACTTTATTGAAGCGGCCCTATTTTTTATTAGGCATAACATCTGCCCAAGTTTAAAACGAAACAAAGAAAATGGTAACACACAAAATGCGGGAAGCGTGACACGAGAGGAACTACTTTACTTGTTAGAAACAGATCAGAGTAAAGCCATCAATGTTATAAAACACAACAACAAGTTGTCGACCACCACCTGTAACATAGACATACAAGACATAGAAACACATTTTAAGGAACGCAGCCAGCGCAGACTTAATACACTTGCAAGCGACCCCCCATGGAAAGCAGAAATCGTCATCCAAGAGCCAAAGCACGCCCCGGCCACTGACCCATTTACCGTAGGCGAAGTAATGTCGTGTATAAAAAAACTGCCTAGTAGGAAATCACCTGGGGCTGACGGTGTGACGTATGATACCATCAAGCAGCAGGCACACAAGCTCGCTCCAATCCTAACGGTTATTTTTAACACATGCCTTTTCAACCAACGGGTGCCACCAGACTGGAAGCACGGTGTAATTACCCTTGTGCCTAAAAATGGAAATTTAAGCACCATCGAAGACTGGCGACCCATCTCTCTTCTGCTATCATCATACAAGTTGTTTATGAAATTAATTCAATCTCGACACATGCAGTGGATTGTTGACACCCAGCGACTGTCACCTCGGCAAAAAGGATCATTGCCAAGAAATGGTCTTCAAGAACATGTCTTCACCCTAAAAACAGCTGTTAGTGACTTTCTACATTCATCAGGAAAGGCCTATCTGTGCTTTGTTGATATCAAAGATGCATTTGGCAGCATTGACCACGAATTTATGATAAGGGAGCTAAGCGAATCAGGCTACCCTGACGTCTTTGTCAACATCACCAAAGATATATACAGTGGCTCCTCCTATCAAGTTAAAAACGCTAGTACTATCACAGACCGGATTGAGCGTAAGAAAGGTATTATTCAGGGGTGCCCATGGAGTGTTATTGTATTTGAGCAAGGCATCGATAAATGGCTCCGGTGGATTGAGCAAGGTTATCAAACACATCACGTGCCGAATCCCATTCAAGGGTATGTGGATGACGTAAGTCTCTTTGCCACCAACATACACGACCTACAATCAATGGCACAGAAGACAACAGCATTTATGGAGACCAGCGGGATGGAGGTTAAGCCACAAAAGTGTGCAGTGTTCAGCGGTCAGCGAAGCGGAAACAATTGGGTCAAAACTCGTAAGGCGGACATTAATATCCAAGGTCATGAAATCCCCTCTTCTGATCGAGGGCGTTCCTACAGATACCTAGGACATGACATTACAATTGATAATACATCGGACCAGTTTCAAGCAAGCAGCCTTATATTAGAATTTAGGTCAAATTTAACCAAATTAAGCTGTGCCCCACTACCAACATCAGCAAAGATCTCATTAATTAACCCGATGTGTTTCGGTCCTCTCATGTTTTATTTTTCTAACATACACTTTACAGAAAAACAACTTAAAGAAATTGAAGATGAAATTGTACAACACGTTAGAACATGGTTAGTCCTAAATGAATCATCCACAAGGAGCTATTTCTTCTGTCCCAGGTCGAAGGGTGGACTTGGCATACCAAACCCCTTCATATTATACCACTCTCGACATATTTCATTCCTTATCAGTATGCTCAATTGTGATGATAATCTTGTAAAAACTGCAGCAATAAACTCGTTAGATAGACATATGAAAAAACGTAAAATAGACCAAGTAGGTGAAGATAGGAATAACTTTGCAAGCTACGAGTTAAACGAAACAAACCATCTAGCTAAAAGATCGAAGGTGAATTGGCCAAGATCATTTTGGGTAGAACTGAATGAAGAATGCGCGCGTGAAGGAGTGAGTGTGAAAGTGGATGACAGTGGCCATTACAGTGTACAATTAGACGTAGATGAAGATGTAAGTCTAACATACAAGTCAGCAAATGCTTTTTATTCTGGATTTAAATCACATAAACTTAACCTAATTCTAAGTGAACTAAAAAGTAAATCGTCACAAGGGAGAATAGTGCGCGAAATGAAATGTGTAAACCACTCATTGTCATCTAGTTTTCTATCTAATGTTAAATTAAGTGATAAAATACTTTCATTTGCTGTGAGATCGAGGTTACAGTTGCTGGAATGCGAAAGTCTTTTACATCTATACTACCCACAGACATACACGAAAATGTGCAAAATATGTAACCACCCATACGAAACAGTGTCACATTTATTGAATGGATGTACCAAATTTCAAACATTATACCAACAAAGGCACAATAGAGCTGTAGACATTATTTATGAGAAACTGAAATCTGCATACAATAATAAAAGTGACATAACAATAAACAAAGAGATAATAGTTAAACCATCACTTTTCGGCAGCAGCAACGCCTCATTTAAGACTCATGCCGTAAAACCTGATTTAACAATAATCAATCGACAGAACAAAACAGCTTTTATAGTGGAGGCAGCAATACCATATGATGCCCATTTAGATAAATGTTACCAACATAAATTTGATAAGTACTATCCATTGACTGCAGAAATTAACGAACTAGGCTACCGTACGCATGTAATCGTACTGATAATTGGTAGTTTGGGTCATGTGCATGCAAAGTGTGTGAGTGGATTAATGTCGCTAGGGTTGCGGAAATTTGAAGCAAAGGTTTTATGTAAATATGTCAGTATTAGTGCAATTATAGGTTCTTACAGAATATGGAAACTTCGATGTAAAAAACACCCATTTTGAATTGCTGGGATGTTTTCCACACAGTCTACACTCAATTGTGCTCCTCTGTATACTATACCATACGACTATTGTATTTGATGCTATATTTAATATCTCACGCCACTAGCTGTCAAAGTTTTTTTTTATGGCAAACAAAATTCTGATAAAACCTCCATGTAAAAACAACCATATTGCTCTACTTGAATGGTATTCCTCACACATTTTGTAAATTTCAATAATTCTCATTTTTGGCAGGGTATACCATATCATTATATGCCAATGTCTTTTAGAAAGCTTAAAATTTTTTATGTATGTGTAACACAAAGGTTCGATGTAAAAACACCCACATATAACTACTTGAGACGTCTTCAACACTTTATGTAAATTCTAATGATTCTCCTATTTGCCATGTTGTATCTATTATATCATGTCTGTACATATTAATGTATTTTATGGAGAATAAAGATTCTGATTATGTATGTATGTATGTATGTATGTATGTATGTATGTATGTATGTATGTATGTATGTATGTATGTATGTATGTATGTATGTATGTATGTATGTATGTATGTATGTATGTATGTATGTATGTATGTATGTATGTGATGCGTGATGCCATATGATGATGGATGGTATCCGCATGTCTGGTTTTGTGTAGTGTGCAGATGTGTTCAGTCAAAACAATGTTCATACAAAAATAACAGGGCAATCCACATAGGACGTCAGTAAACTCACGACGTATAAAGTCAATGATTCTTGAAACAGCCGTTGACGTTTTTCTTCATTATTTATTGTGGACGCCACAGTGACAAAATGGTTACGCGAATATGTGGACACATCAAACAGTCATTATCACAGCAACATTCAATACAGCAATAGACGGTAGACAGCATTACAATGATGAGTCAGATGCATGTTATATTTCATAGTGCTGTAAATGTAGTCAGGTGAAAAACTCCATCCTTTTCTATAACAGCCAGGAGATAACCAGATGTATGAAATCAGTTCACTCTCCGTAATCTGACTTCAGCAAGACAGACACGTCTGCCGAAGTATAAATAATGTCCTCAAAAAATATTCTCTAGATAACAAAGGTTTTTCAAACCTAGTTCAGGTAACCAAGTAGCAAGTAATAGTCCTTGGGACCTGCATCAACCGATGCAGCACAATACAGCGACATGTGAGCTAGGAAAAACATCTCGTGACGACGACTTTCGAAGACAGGCTATGAACCAGAAATCGTTCACGACCAAAAATCGATAGAGTTAATGAAAATGTTAATTTACCTTGCCTTCCGGAAATACACAGAAATATTATGCCTCCCGGCATGTGCAAATACACTAGAGGTATTATCTCGAATAAACGAAATATCCATAAGAGGACTCTCACATTCCTGACAGAACAAAAAAATAGCGGAGATCCCCTCTTCAACGAGGCATCTCTTTCGCCATTCCAAATCGCTCACTCCACTAGTGGTGGGCGGAAACCGATCGACCAAGAAGCAAGACAAGTCATGCGCAGTCCAGCGCAAAATGACCACAGCTCAAACTTAACTGCATTCGATACCAACGCGAGAAGACAAATGCTTACCGAGAAAAGTAACTATAAATTTCAAGCAGTTGTTGCCCTTGCGTTATAAAATAGATATTGTAATAAAATGATGTTGCGAGAATTTATCACGCAACATATCACCACCTCCTCCCGATAAAAAAAAAATGTGGAACATATTTTTTTTTTTTAAATATCAAAGAGCATGCGATAAGCGGCTCAAAACGCACGAATTATGCGCTGATAATTAACTAAATTGCCAAACAATAGGCTAATTATAAAGTGTCTGGTGAGGATATACCTCAACAGAAAAATAAATATGTCTCAAAAAATATTCACATCGGGGAGGTGTCACCAACACACATCACGTTAGCATGTAAACACAATATACGTATGCAAGTTACTATAATCATCATTAAACAGCATACTCTAATATTGTCTTTAAAAATGGATGTACAAATCTGATAGGAAAATTTAAATAGTACATTCTTTGACATGTAATGACATAAGTACATAGTAAAGTTAAACTACATGACGATCCAGGACATATGCTCTGGTATTCCGAGGGTAAGTACACAATCTAGAACTCGTCATGCTTGATACTAGTAAGGTAAGTCCTCAGCTCAACAATGACATTCTGAGAAAGTACAAGCAATATAATGCTAATTAATAACTAATATGCTTCATAAGGTACAATACATTATTAATAATTGTGGCTGTTTAGTAAACTAACGGCCCTTATATTAACTACTCAGTCCTCATCTATCATCTAAAAAAAACGAACAGAAGAAGATGACAACAAAGCACGATAGTGTGTACATATAGAGTAAGTACAGATGTGCTAATCTATTGTAGAAATATAGGTGTGTTATGACTCTGTAATATATGGAAATATAGGACAGAAGTATTAGTTGGAGTCATGTGGGCATCTAGACAAAATGTCAGCCATCACATTATCCGCACCACGGATAGCTCGTACCGTGAAGTGAAAAGGTTGAAGAGCTATAGCATATCGAGTGGATCTCGAACTCTTCAAATTCTTAGTCTGAATAGCTGTAAGAGCTTTCTGATCAGTCTCTAGAATGAAATGTGCGCCCAGGAGGAATCTTTGTAGTTTTTAGAATTGACCAAACCATCGCTAACAACTCACGGTCTAAAACCGAGTAGTTCCTCTCTGCCGCATTTAGTTTTCTAGAAATGTACATAACAGGATGCAGAGTATTTGCATATTCTTGCATCAGTGCTGCTCCAATCCCAGTGGATGAAGCATCACTCCGAAGAACAAAAGTCCTATCAAGAGTAGGTAATCTTAAGATGGGAGGAGAAGAAAATATATTCTTGATTTGGTCTAATGAAGATTGGCATTCTTCAGACCAACGGACCAGATTAGGCGAACCTTTCTTCAACAATGTTGAGAGAGGTGCCATGATCGAAGATAAATTTGGAATAAATCTCCCATAAAATTGAATTAAACCTAAGAGACTCCTAACTTGTTTCTTCGTTTTAGGAACAGAGATGTTCAGTATTTTGGAAGTATTGTGGTCTTCTGTCTTCAAGAGACCATGACCAACACGATGACCCAGGAAAGAGATTTCACCAAAACCAACAAAAGCTTTAGAAGGTTTCGCTGTCAAATTATTCTCACGTAGAGTGGACAGTAAGTCATATAACCCTAAATAGTGATCTTCCCAGGTATCACTGAAGAGACAGATGTCATCTAAGTATGCGATGACATCCGAACGATGTGACAGAATTCGACGCATCATGCGAACGAAAGTGGCAGGGGCGTTCATGAGACCAAAAGGCATAACATTCCATTGAAAAAGACCCCTAGGTGTAGAAAAAGCAGTAAGAGGTTTGGCATGCTCTGCTAAAGGCACTTGCCAATAACCTTTAGACAAGTCAAGTTTAGTGAAGAATCTAGAATTAGAAAGTCTAATCAGTAGATCTTCTAACAAAGGCATCGGTTCAGCATCGAACTTTGTGACCTGATTCAATTTGCGATAATCAACGCAAATTCGTATGTTCTTATCCTTCTTCCGGACAATAACCATGGAAGAAGAATATGGTGAAGTCGATGGTTCAATTATATTTAATTGAATCATTTCATCCAATTCCTTTTCCACTTGCGACTGAAAGTGTATAGGAAAAGGATACGGCCTAACCCTAATTGGATTATTGTCGGTAAGAATTATGTCATGTTCTATGACATCTGTGTGTCCAGGAATGTCAGTGAGAACATCCTGAAATGTTTGTAACATCGACGAGACTTGTCGATGTTCGTCACCAGAAAGATTAGGAGAAACAGAAACGTTTTTCCAAGATTCCGTGGAATGTAATGGAACCACTGGAAGGGGAAGATTGACATCAGAGAAGGTAGCTTCCTCATCCTGTATGACAGACAGGGATGAATAATGACCGTGAGGTGCAGGAGCATCATCCGTTGCCTGGAAAATAGGCAGCAAATAGTCCGGACGTTCGTGAAATTCCGAAAGCATGTTTATGTGGAAAGTTTTATGCTTTCCATCAATATCTACCACATAGTCAACATCGGAAATCCGAGAGACTATTGCATACGGACCTTTCCATGCAATAAGAAGTCTATTTTCCCTACTGGGGAGTAGGACGAATGCTTTGTCACCTGGACAAAGTTGTCGTAGACATCTATTCTTATTAGCAAACTGTCTTGCCTTCTCTTTAGCAATTTCTGATGAAGCAGTTGCTAGCTTACATGCCTCAATGATCTTTTGTCTAAGAGCAATGACATACTCATATGAGGATTGAGTTTCATCGCTAATATCATCGGCAGTGATGAGATCGTGTAATAAAGACATAGGGCCGCGTGGACGCGCGCCAAAGACAAGTTCGAAGGGAGAAAATCCTGTGTGTTCATTAGGGACTTCTCTATAGGCAAAGAGAGCCGCGGGTAAAACCCTGTCCCAATCTTGAGGATGATCTTCAGTTATCTTACCAAGCAAAGTCTTGAGCGTTCTATTCAGACGCTCAACTAACCCATTAGACATAGGATGGTAGATACTACTGAGAGATCGTTCAATATGTAAGGTAGACATTACCTGTGACATAGTGTCAGATATGAGTTGAGTGCCATGGTCTGATAATATTTCTCTGGGGAACCCCAAGCGAGAAAATATCAACCAAAGAGCATCTGCGATATCTGTAATAGATATGCTCTTAAGAGGAATAGCCTCTGGCCAACGTGTGCACATATCGACACATGTAAGGATAAACTGATGTCCTCTGGCCGACTTGACCTTAAAAGGGCCAATAATATCTATGGCCATTTTCTGGAACGGCCGAATAGGAATGTCAGCAGCCTGGATAGGCGCAGCATGTCGTGGTCCTCTAGATTTGACCTCCTGACATACCTTGCATGATCGGCAGTAAATACGAATGTCCTTATTGACAAAAGGCCAAAAGAAAGCCGCAAGGACTCTCGACTTCGTACGGGAAAAACCCATATGTCCAGCACATTGCGAGTCATGAGCATGTTGTAATATTTGCACTCTCATGCTCTTGGGAACAAGAATTTGCGAATGTGCCGACGTAGTCGAATCTTGTACCATACGTACAAGTACGCCGTTTCTCATTTCAATCCAAGATTTTCTATTTGTATCCTGATTCGGATCACCTTTCTTCGCAAGAACGAAGAATTTTTTTAAAGAAGGATCTTCTTCTTGCAATTTTATGAAAGAGTCACGAGTGATTACTAAGTGACTATCTTGGCTATCAACTTCATTATCACTATTCAGTGAAGTTTCGGGTGTTTGTAGAGCTTGTCTCTTGTAACTACTGCATTTGTAGCTTGCATGTTATTATCTTCCCAAGCAGCAATCTGCTGTGGGGTACACTCCCTAACTCCGTGAATACGACCAATAATAAGGTCCGCAATAGGATTAGGTAAGAGACAAGCATGCACATCTCCAGTAAAGAAAGGAGTGCAATGCGAATTACAGCAGTAGGATATTTTTCTAGAGTGCCGCCAAATGTGACACATTTAATAACCCTTCCTGTAGCACAAGATGGATCTACAAGCGATTGTCTAACACCAATAGTGGTGCATCCGGAATCGAAAAGTAGTGAGACCGGAGTATCATTAACAAGACCCTTATGTAGGATTAAAGAACCCCTCCCGTCATGCGCAACAGCAGCAGGAAGAGCGGGAAGTGGGTGACCACAACTCAAAGTAGTTATGGTACCCGGTTCGAATAAAGTACTGCATTGGGGGCATTTGTTTGCTCTCTCAAAGTCAAAAGCAGAACCAGTGACAGCGTCAAAGTTTTTATTATCAACACCATGATTACAGGCTCCCTCAGTTTCCTGTTGTACAGCATTAGCCTGCTGATATCTCTTTTTTTTTTTTGTGTTGAGATCTACCCCGACTATTATTACCTCTGAAGTTATCAAAGTTATTATTATCTCTGCAGTTATTAGTGTCTCTATTGTAATTGTTATCCTGGTTCGAATTCCAGTTTCCACGATTACTATCATGTTCACATTGATGCGAACATCTATTTGTTTGGTTCTGAGGTCTTCGGCAGGAATAACCTCTATTACCATATCCTCTTTTGAAATGCTTATAATTATTAGGGTGATAGTAACGAGTACTATCAGGTTGTCTCCAATTCTTCGAAGAAGAATCACCATGAAATTGATTTCCATGATTTTGACAGAAATTACCGCTACCCATTCTATCAAAATTTTGTTGGGATCTACGAGCAAAGTTTTGACCATACGGAGCTGCCGAAGCAACTGGTAAACCTTCTTTCACCTTAGAGTTACCCATGGTTATGTGTGGGTGCGCAGTTACGTATTGGCAACAGAATCTTCCATTTCTTTTATTGTTTTAGGTTTACGTTCATGAAGGAAAGCAAGGAAAGACTCATTGACAGACGACATGACTTTGTCTCTAAGTATTAAGTCCATAAGTCCTTCATAAGTTTTTTCCGTCTTAGATAGTTCAACCCATCGTGAGAAAGTAATGCGTATTCTTGCAATAAACTCGGAGAATTCAACTCCATTTTCAGGTAACATGTTTTTAAATTGTAGACGATAGCCGTCTTCATTAAGCTGATATTTCTTTAACAAAGCGGCCCTGACAACCTCATAATTGTTCTTGTCAGGTTCATCCACCATATTTAATATACTTAGAGCTTTACCTGTCAGTATCCCTGATAACTGATAAACATATTTTGCTTTGTCTATGTTATTAGCTGTACATGCTTGTTCAAATCTGTCCAGATAGAACATTATGTCATCACTGGAAGGACTAAATGTTGGTAACTTAATCTTAAAAGTATCATTATTAGCCTTACCAGAAGATGAACCCTTGTTTGAATCATTACCATTACTCATGCTCGTCAATTTCAATTTTTCCAACTCTAAAGCTAAGACCTTTTCTTCATGTTCCATTTTTGCTTTCTCTTCCCTCTCATCAGACTCTCTCTGTAATCTTCTTTCCTCAGCCTGAGCCTCTTTTTGAAGTCTTTCATTTTCAGCTTCTTTTTCAAGTCTTTTATTTTCAGCCTCTTTTTCAAGTCTTTTATTTTCAGCCTCTTTTTCAAGTCTTTTATTTTCAGCCTCTAGCGGGAGTTTTCTTTCCTCAGCTTCTGATTCCCTTTTTTGTTTTTCCATTTCCATTTGGAATCTTTTTTCGTCCACCTGCATCTGCAGTTTCTTTTGTTCAGCTTCCATTGCTTTATCATATCGAGCAGTTGCAAATTCTTCTAACTTATCACCAGTCTTCCCAAGCAATTTACCCTGCTCAATAAAGTGCTCAAATGTAGACATGTTGTCTAACATATGAGTCCAAAACCTGAAATAATTAACAAATTTATTTCAAACCTAAGTGTAACAAGTCTTAATTAAGCACTTGTATATTCACATCACATTATATTATCCCAGTCTCTGTGGGAAACAAGTCTCCAATCAAAGAACTTGTATATGAAATATCAGCACTCAATTCTTGATCATAAGTGCACTTCTCATTCAATAGTGCACGAAACTATTCATCATTCATTTATCATCAGTGTAGTAGTAACAGTGCATTAGCATAGCCCATTAACTAATTACTATAACTGTAAACAATGACTATGTAAACACATGCAGAATGTAAACATTGAAAATGTAAACAATACAAACAATGTAAACAATAACAATGTAAACAATAACAAAGAATCACAACTATACAAAAACTTTCGCAGAAATCTACTAAAAATAAAGCAGAAATTAATGAAATATCACAAAAAATGTGACGATATCTGCGATAGAATTAAACAAAATACATGACACCACAGTGTATAAACAAAAATGTTGTATGAAACTAAATTATAGACAAGAGTAGGCTAACAAGATACAACCAAATCAAAACAAAAAACAAAACAAAAGAATAGCGTAATAATTAAACGTAAAACAATATTAAAAACATGCTCATCACAGCTAACATAAATAGCAACAGAAGTCGCTTAGCAAATTCCAGTATCGGAAATTTGCAAACCCTACAGAAAACGCTCACAATAGACGACCTCTATGACGTGGCATAATCAAACGGAGACACCACCCAACCGAGAACCCGCTGAAATATAAACATATAAATATACTAATAACATATAAAACATGTGTTATATATAACATTAATAGAATGAGATAAAATACACAGAAAAGAACTCAGCAGAAGTATAAGGGCACAGTTTACATACAAACAGGCCACTTAACTTATAGGCTTCCAATCGTCGAACAGCAGAAAAACGGATGTCAATCAACGTCCTAAAGAGCGAAGCTCCAACGATGATGGCACATCTGAACTGCTTCCACTGCTAACACGATGGTACAAGAGCTTCTGAAATACTGTGTGTTGAGTTGTTTCGGCACTTGACCTTCTAATCCTAAAGTAAGTTGATGGAAATCGGTACTTGGCCTTCTTCAGAAAACAACCCGTTTCAACCGGCACTTGACCTTCACAAAAACGACAGCACTGGAACCTTGACAGCAGCAACTTGCTTGACTTGCGTAAAAGATAACAGCAGTCCGAGTTATCCGGCAACATGTAACAACGCCGGGTACTGTCAAATTCTTGTTTCCGTCCAAAAGTTGAAATTTTGACTTTTACCGGGCAACGCCGAGTACTTTGAAAATTTTGAAGATGTTGACTGTATTGAAGAATGTTAATTTCTGAAGGATGCTGATGAATTCTTGTTGAAAATGAAGTGGGTAAGGGACCCCGTGTTTGCTGGTACCAGAATCAAACCAGCTTATGGCCACCAAATGATGCGTGATGCCATATGATGATGGATGGTATCCGCATGTCTGGTTTTGTGTAGTGTGTAGATGTGTTCAGTCAAAACAATGTTCATGAAACAATAACAGGGCAATCCACATAGGACGTCAGTAAACTCACGACGTATAAAGTCAATGAGTCTTGAAACAGCCGTTGACGTTTTTCTTCATTATTTATTGTGGACGCCACAGTGACAAAATGGTTACGCAAATGTGTAGGCACATCAAACAGTCATTAACACAGCAACATTCAATACAGCAATAGACGGTAGACAGCATTACAATGATGAGTCAGATGCATGTTATATTTCATAGTGCTGTAAATGTAGTCAGGTGGAAAACTCCATCCTTTTCTATAACAGCCAGGAGATAACCAGATGTATGAGATCAGTTCACTCTCCTTAGTTTGACTTCAGCAAGACAGACACGTCTGCCGAAGTATAAATAATGTCCCCCAAAAAATATCCTCTAAGATAATAAAAAGGTTTTTCCAAACCTAGTTCATTTAACAAAGTAGCAAGTAATGGTCCTTGGTACATGCATCAACCGATGCAGTACAATGCAGCGACATGTGAGCTGGGAAAGAACATCTCGTGACGACGACTTTCGGAGACAGGCTATGAATCGAAATCGCTCACGACCCTAAATCGATAGAGTTAATGAAAAAGTCAATTTACCTTGCTTTCATGAAATACACAGAAATATCACGCCTCCCGGCATGTGCAAATACTCTAGAGGTATTATCTCGAATAAACGAAATATCCATTAAGAGGACTACACATCCCTGACAGAACAAGAAATAGCGGAGATCCCCTCTTCAACGAGGCATCTCTTTCGCCATTCCAAATCGCTCACTCCACTAGTGGTGGGCGGAAACCGATCGACCAAGAAGCAAGACAAGTCATGCGCAGTCCGGCGCGAAAAATGACCACAGCTCAAAAACTCAACTGCATTCAACACCAACGCGAGAAGACAAATGCTTACCGAGAAAAGCAACTATAA
>JAMPIV010011179.1:105000-132772 GCA_024509875.1 Oreohelix idahoensis
AAACTCAGCTGAGCTGCTGGCTATAGTATGGCGTCCCTAAACTTCTTTCACTTTCTTTCATATGGAAATCACCACACTTTAAAATCTGTGTCTATCACTGAACAACTATTGAGAAATGACCCCAAATCCGCGTCTAAGCGCCGACAATATGCTTGTCTGTGGCCAATCACTGCCTAGGTTTTTTGAATTTCAAATTTCCTACACTAAAGTCATTTCAGTCATGCTTCAGTCAAGTATGGATGTTTATCTGTTAGTCTGTCCGTCTCTACTTGTGTTTCTACAAAAATGTACTCGATTTTGAACCAACCTTTCTCTCCCCTCCAAAATTTTGTCGTTAAAAGTTATTTTTAGACACAGCCACCACAATATCCCGTCTCTTCCATACTAAGTAGATTTGAACACCTGCGTCTCGAGGTCGTGTTTTTTTGTGCAATTAGCGACACTTTTAGATTCAATGTCGATGATGTGAACAACACTGTCTTTTGTCATTATCTTCAATATTATCTATCCGTCTGTAAAATTAAGAACATATTAGTTCACTGCTCAGAATGGGCCATCCGGCCAGCTAATTTTTATATTCCTAACATTAATATTAAGAAAAAAGTACTTTTTAAATTTTGTAATATTCCAAACATCTGCGTTTTAGCCGCTGAATTCAAATCAAGGGTTTGGTATTGCAAAAGCGTCCAATAAATGACTGTGGCGTAACATATCTACGGTCCCTTCTGTCGAGTTGCTTACTTTTATGTCAACTTGGGAAACGTGACTTTTCTCCGTTTCCCCCCCAATTGCGTCTCCTTAGCCTTTCTAGTCTCACGCAATCTTTCCAGTCATATTTTTTCTTTTTATCCGCCGTTCCCCTCCTGTCTAGCAAGTCAATTATTATGGAGGATGATGACCCGCGGTCTAGGCGATCATGTACTATTCGCAGCCTACGCATTATGTTTTTTTATCCTTATATGTTATCCTTGGAGGTATTTTACCGTTGTATCTCTGTCAATTTCACTACATGAATCACGTCTTAATATTGGTTATTGAATCATGTCGTAAAATTACTCACTGAATCACGTCGTGAAATTAGTTACTGAATCACAGCGTAAAACTAGTTACTGAATCACTTCGTAATATTAGTTACTGAATCGAGTTGTAACATTAGTTACTGAATCGTAAAATTGTAAAGGTAGTCCCATAGTAAATACAGCCGTAGGGGAATGAAGTGATGAGTCTTCACTATACTTGGTCCAGCATCGAGAGATGGGTGTTCCTCGCTCCCTTTTCCTTCCATAAGTCAAGAACAAAGTCTGGTATCCATTCACAGCTAGGTAGACTGTAGCGTGTCGTTACCATGAATCGAACCCGGCACCTGTGCTGCTAGAGACCAACGCTCTAACCAACTCTGTCAATCGGACGCTCCTATATCGTTTGTACCATTATTAAATATCTTTATGTTTTGCCATGTATTAATAAAAAACATGTATTTAATCAAATAATTAAAAATCACACTGTAGCCTATTTTTTGTAAAATCTCTGACTCTAGATTTCAGGAAGAATCATATTTAAATGGACTTATAAGCTGTCCCTTTTTTAAAATTTCATGTCTGTTCAAAGCTTCGGAGATGTAATAAGCGACTATCAGAGAAAGTTGTATTGTACGATATCTTTAACATGAGTTTATTGCTGAGCAAGCGGCGGTTTCTGCATTGCGTGTAAAGTCCAACACTGATGTGTCGTCTATGAAGTAGATTTCGTCATGGGAAGAATGATATTTACCGGAATTTCATGAAAGACTATGATGAAGCTGTCCCTGCTTTTAAGAATTTCATGTCTGTTCAAAAGCTTCGGAGATGTATAAAGTGGCGACATGTCATTGCTATTGTTGGTGTTGATTAGTTCACCGCACTCCAGCAAAAAGTTGACTAACAAAAAAAAACTTTTTTTTCTTTCTCTAACATTTCTATGTTTTTCTGGTCAATTTTAATGCGCTGTTTTTAAATCTGCAAACCGTTTTTCTCTATCAGGTCGGGATCTCTAGAAATACGCAATTGAAGTTTTTAACAACGCATACAGTATTACAACATCATTCGTACAAGAAGTATAACAGTTATGTAGGCTTGAATTTCTTTGCAGTCGACTTTCGTCGGTGAATGGCATGTGGTACATCGCGATGAAGCATCCAACAATAATCGGCAAGCATGGTCACACTCCACCGTCCTTGATAACGTGACTCCATTACGGCGATATCTTGATGAATCATTCTCCATGTTCATGATCTTCGCCAAGGTGTCAAGTCAAGATGCGAAACAGCAAATGGATGACATGTCGTATGCATCTATGCATGCTTAAAAATATGAAGTATTGCTGATGAAACATCCCAACACCATGTAACAAGTTCTGATACCTTCCTTTATCGTCTATGAAGTATTGCTGATAACACGAGCACCACCAGTGGGTTGTCTATGAAGCTATATTTTCACTGTAGCCGGACCATTTCATGAAGTATCATCATAATGTACTTATTCGAGGCTTATGGAGCTTGTAGCCACCAGTTGGTTCCTTGCAGGAAGCCAGCGCCAAACATCCACCTTCTCTTGCACGGTGGTTTATGTAGCAGTTGTTTTGCATGACGAGGGTAGCCAGCCTCAACCACAGACTGATAGTAGTCGCCTGAGAGAGTAGTAGTCCAATTCTGTCATTTAATATACCGATCATTAACACAAAAAAATCCTTTTTTTTTTAGCAGTCATAGCAATCATTATGTCATTGCTATTGTTGGTGTTGATTAGAATCGACATCACCGCACTCCAGGCAAACCCATAGGTAATCAGTCACTCTCAACAAATGTCGAAGGACATGAATGGCAAATGTTCCTGTTTCGCAGTGGTTGTATACACGCCGAATGCATTCTCTAATACATCATTGCAGGTACTGATAAAGTACGAAGAAATATTGGTATGCTCTCGTGGACGTCTCACTTTAGCCATAGTATGAAAAGGAAACAGAGAAACCAGGGAACTAGCAAAGGTAACATAAAATATAAATGGAAATGAGGACCCGACAAAAGGAAAAGGTCGAGACGTTTCTGATTATTTTGCGGATATCCGTTTAACGACCAGCCGTATGAAGATTGGATCACGTGTTCTGTTTGTGTGAAAAGGTGTTACGAAACCCGCTTGCATTGCGTGAAGGGACTTAATTTTTGTGATCTTGTCTGTAACCGTTTTCATTTGTGATGTCCTTCTAACAGTGCATAATTTAGCTGTGTCCTTCACTTGTTATGTCAGATTCTTTCTAACATTTCGTGAAATGAAAAATTAACGTAGTTTTTTATTTTTTATATTCCATATTTCGTTCCATAGGTAGGGCAAGACGGACATCTGTAAAATACTGAAAATCAGCTGTAACGTCCAAGATAGACAGTCAGCCACCCATTTATGCAACATATTTTTCTCCGAAAATTATAAAAAATCAAGCTTGTAAGGCAGAAACAATTAAAATAGTATGCAAAAAACTATAAGTGAAAAAGTATTGGGGTTGTGACAAGATGGATTTGGGGGGACCTATTCTCGATCTCTCTTCCACTACGGCAGTACCCATTTTCAATTGAAATGAGGACTGATTACCTGGAATTTCCAAGGTCGACACCTTTTTCTTTCTCTGCTATGTAGCAGATATTTGGTATTTTCAACATTCTTACACTCCTGTCACTGATAAGTCGTCATGTCTGTTTTTTAAATCCTTTTCTCCCTGCTTTGCAAGGAACGGCTGAGATAATGATTAATCGACAACCATGTTGGTTAATCTCAGGTGTGGCCGACATCAGACTACAGATTAACATTAAAATCACCCAGCGTATTTGTTTAATCGCTGATAAGGCAAGGGTGCGTCCTTTGTCAAGATGGTAAAGAGACGGATTTTGTGTGCTCAAGCGACAGGTAACGAGATTACTCGTCTGTGTGACACATTTTGGACAGACATGCATGACATCACCGTTTCAGGCACACCATTTGTTACAAAGACATTATTTTATATTAAATTAATAATAAGATATTTGTAAACATTCCGATAGAGGATCGGATGTTTTTATTCCATATATGGGATATTATTTCAGGCGGAAATAATTTTAACATTACCACACTAAACACGCATGCTTGAAACGATTGGAGCTTTCTTAGCATCGTAAAGAAACAAATGCGGGCGAGGGCAGGCAATATAACCTGTGAAAATTCACTGTGAGGATCGCTTGCCAAGACAAAACCAGACTGCCAGGGTTAGAATTCAGAATTCTCTTCATCATTCAATACTTTGTGGAACATCTTGAAGGACTTAAAGGGCCAAGGAGACCATTTTAAAACGGAAGACCGGCATCTGAGGAAACTGAAACACGGAGTCATTGTGGGAGTTTAGTGCTAACATAGCGACCCACAAGACACGTGAAAAGTGAGCAAAGATTGCCGTTAAGTTGTACTTTTTATATTTTATATTTTTCATTACTAAAATGTGGACTAATATGTATATATTGCCATGTGAATATTAATATGTGAAAAGTGATAGTGGATGTCCAAGTCATTTGAGGCTGGCAACCTAATCATATAGAATGATGAATTCATGAACCACCACTGCAAGGGCTGGTGACTGCTTTATTGCTAGTTTCTTACAAAGAAAACTAAAAAGCATAGTCCCAAGTTCCATATGGAGCAGGGAGGGAAAGATGAAAAAATTATGTACATTCTAATTATAATATGTCATTTTCAAACCAGTGTAAATGTCTATTTAAACATATTCACTTTAACATACATGAAAGTTTCAAAGCTTTTTAATCAGTGTAGATGTAAATAAAAACATATTCAATCTATATTGTGAACACTCTTCAATCAGTGTAGATGTTAACGTAAACATATTCTATCTATACTATTAACCTTTTCATGTGAATGTAACGTAAATATAAAGCTATTCAATTCAAATGTAAAGAAAGTTTTCTCTCGAGGGATTAAATTTAATTCTCATCGAGGGTAAATTCTGAGGTAGAATGGATTGTGGAGTAGGAGAAAGGGACACATAACTATGTGTTGGAACACGCAATACTCAGGACAGCGTTTTGTTTCTATTCTTTTACCATAGTTGTTGGTGGTACCAGTTGAGGGTACTATCTCTGGAACAAGAAGGGAAAAGTGGCCTGAGATTTAAGACAAGGGACCAACTTCGTAGACACTCCCTGACACTTCTGGGAACGTGCTGCATCCTACAACCTTGACCAGCGACGAGCGTGATCAGTCTTCCAAGAACGAAACCATCAGAAGGAGCATAACCGTCACTGACAGCTAAGTAAAACATAAAAGCTGCCAAGTGACCTCCTTTACTTATTTCTATCCAATCACAGCATTGATGATAAACCTTTTTTTTTATAAATAATTATTCCTTTCTTTAAAAACCTTTTTAAAACCTAAATGACTATTAAATCTGCTATTTGTAAATATTCAAATTTAACGTCGATTTAATCATTTTGAATTTACTGCATGTTTGTCTCAGTTAAGTTACTAAATACATTCTAAACAGATCTATACCATAATAATAAGAATTCCACTGAGTAAATCAAGGCGGGGGCTTGAACGAGCTGAAATTAATAATTGCTTAATTATTCATAAAAAGCGGCGGACCGATATAAGTTAACAATTGCCCTGCCAATGCAGCATTGTTCTTGACTTCGGAAATATCTTAAGAACACTACCTTGAGATAGAAGCATCATTATCCTTCTATCTATAACACTGCTAAGAGTAATCTTGTAAGAAGGTAGGCACCTTTGAAGGCCCATATTAGATACTCTTGGCCATTGTTGGACCACTACTGCAAAGCAGGGGAGGCAATCCCGTAACAGGGGTAGGCATTTTTTTCAAACATGTCTTGCGCTGATTGTCCACTACATTCCATTGTGCATTTTCGATAATTTTACGTTATTAAAAGTCCTCGTTGAAAGAATTCAGAAAAAAAAGAATAAATCCTGAGATTTGTTTTTAAGAACAAATACAGGCACCAAAGTTCACACATTTGTTGGACAGAACGTCCATTCTGAACGTCCGATTAGTACAGTGGTTACAACGCTAGCCTCTGGTGGCAAAGTATCCGGGTTGCTTGTTCCAAACCTGGTAGTGCCACACTCCAGACTACCCATCTGTACATGTGTACTTGACTTTGCCTCTTGAGTTATGGAAGGCAAAGGCAGCGAGACAGAGAACTGGTCACCCCACCTCATGAAGCTGGACTTAATATTGTGCAGATTCCAGAACTTTACACCTGTGTGGTTGTATCTGTTTTGGACCACCTTATTACTGTGCACCCAGTCAGCCCGAGGTATCTCTAGAATGTTAAGAAAAGGCCACTATAAGATGCACGAAAAATTCTGCAATGCATTTCAACAATTAATGAAACGGTTTTGACATACGTATTCTTCTTCTTTTCCCTTTTTCTTCCTTATGGAACACACGGCCATAACTGTAGCAGGTCATCTTGCAAGAAGTCTGTATCAAAGCATTCATGGGCTCTTACATCTGTTGCTTCTGTAGAAATGTGTAAAAGATGATGAGTTTGCCAACCACAAGCACTACCTCATATTAGGAGCCTCTTTATCTATGCCTTAGGTAGCATTAGTCATATTCTTTCACAGTCACCTCAGAGACCCCCGGGAACCCACAAGGGCGTCTCCACTAGTGGGAAAAAAAGTATCACGTAATACTTTATTTCAAACTCCAGAAACCTACAAAGTCACATGGAAGTTAGCAACATTTATTTCTCGTGAATCTTGTTCAATTTATACTTTCCTTTAATATGTGTGTCTTACTTATTCGTTCCACTTCTATATTGGGGTGTACAGGTTTGCCAGAGAGAGTGTCATGCTATCCTATCGGAAGTCTTCATTTATTGGCCTGGATCCAGTCCAGTCCACGCTGCTTCAGAGATTGCCTGATGTTGTGCTCCTAGCGGACTCTGAATCGTTCTGGCGGTCTGGATCCTTAGCGTTTGGTTACCCATTTTTGTCGAGGTAGCCAGTCTTCTCCCATTCTGCAGACGTGGTAAAACACTCGCAACTGGTACTGTTCCATTCGGGTCTGCAAAGGCGGTGTCAAATACTGTAATTTTCTGGATTTTGGAAGAAACAGATATTATCATTGTATGCATTGGGTTACATCTGTAAACAGACCTTGTTAACAACATGAAAAGAATCTTTCATTTTGGTTTTTAAAAAAAACAGATGAACGTTTTAACGTAGTTCAAACAATTTCAAGTTCATCATATACCCCAGATACAGACTAACAGGATCCGTGCAGTTCCGGCGGGTCTCTCTCTTGAGTGGACAAAGAAAGAATATGACTTTTACGACCTCAAGCATGTCCTAAGAAGCGATTAACAAGCGATTGTGCTCGGGGCTGACAGGCTCATCCTGTAAAAGTAGCTTATAATAAAACACTACTACAAGAGCACTTGACACTACTACAAGAGCACTTGACACTACTACAAGAGCACTTGACACTACTACAAGAGCACTTGACACTACTACAAGAGCACTTGACACTACTACAAGAGCACTTGACACTACTACAAGAGCACTGGAAAGCTTTAGTGAAGGTTTCTTGTACATGCACCAATTGCACAGGTGGTTCCAACCTCCACAAGGAGAGAAAATGGGAAATTACGGATAGGCAGCTCTGCTTTATGATATGCGTTTGTAAAATAACAAAACTAATTTTTGGAATGAAAACGCTTTTACGAGTATTTACGAGGGTGAGTCAAGTGAATACCGGAAATATGTTATAACAATAAGAATAATCCCGCCATTATATTGTAACTTGCCAATATTGTTGTCCTGGATGTCTCGAGTGTCATGCACGTGCCATCGCGGTGATGACGCATAAGGTGACGTCATAATGACGTTTTAAAGATGGCCGCGCCGCTAGTGGAATGCACCATACAGCAGCAGCGTTCTGTTATTCAATTTTTGATCAGCGAAGGGGTGAAACCAATAGAAATTCTTCGGCGAATGAAGCTCAAGTACGGTGATGCATGCATGTCAAGGTCGCAGGTGTATAAATGGTGTACAAAGTTCAAAAACGGCGTGATTTCTGTGACAGATTGTTCACGACCGGGTCAGGCACACAAAGTAGTGACTCCAGAATCGATAGCGACCGTTGAACGACTCGTACAGGGAAACCGCCGATTGACTGTGGATGATATTGCCACACATCTTGACATCAGTCACGGTTCAGCACACCACATCATCTCTGATGTGCTGCAGTACCACAAAGTGTCTGCAAGGTGGGTGCCACGGCAGCTTGCTCCAGAATTTAAACAACGATGCATTGATGCTTGTCAAGAACTTTTGCGGCGATTCGAAACAGAAGGTGGTGGTTTCCTATCAAGAATTGTTACTGGTGACGAAACTTGGGTTCACTACCACGAAACAAAGCGAGCGAGCAAGGAATGGCACCATCCCTCCTCGCCGAAACCGAAGAAGTTCGGCACGCAGCCATCTGCAGGGAAGGTAATGCTGACTCTCTTTTGGGATGAACGAGGCGTTATTTTAGAACACTACATGCCAAGGGGCAACACTTTCACCAGTGCCACGTATACAGAGCTTCTCAGGAATCATCTTCGACCCGCAATCAAATCCAAACGACGTGGACTTTTGAGTAAAGGTGTCATTTTGCAACATGACAATGCTCGACCCCATACAGCCCATGCAACGACTGAAACCATCGAGGCCCTGCACTTTCAGTGTCTCCCACATCCACCGTACTCGCCAGACCTAGCCCCAAGTGATTTCCACCTGTTTGGACGACTCAAAGAGGCATTGGGAGGAAAGACTTTCAGGTCCATTGAAGAGGTACAGCGTCGTTGTTTCAATTCTGGAGTAAGCTGCCGTGGCACCCACCTTGCAGACACTTTGTGGTACTGTGATAGGGTGGGCAAGATGATGATGATGATTATATTGTGATGTGTGATCACTCTCTTTTCACACTCGCACCGACCCGATTCAACAATAAAACTCTTGATTCTAGAGGCAGGGGCTGTATTTATTTTTACAACCCATTCAGTGACTAAGAGCACACTGAAGCAAACATTAAACAAACCAAACACTAAACAAACAAAACACCCAGCTAGTGCTCAGTTGCTAGTGTGCTCTGGTCCATCTGCTACCTACACCGGTCACCTCGTCTCGTTTGTTCTCTCGTCTGGGCTGATACTAGGAAAGGTCGCTGCTGGCTACCGCACGCTTTATATAGGCACTAGGCTAAGCACTCAACTTACTGCGCGCTAGGTGTATTAATTTAACCGCATAAACAACACTCGCGATATTTGCTTTATTAGGCACGAAAACACAGATATGGCTCACAATTATCAAATATAACACACGACTACCAAATATAGCACACGACTTTGCACCAAAATTAATTATTAGGCTTTATTATGGCCTTAGTAAAATATCTTCTACTTTGTCAGACTTTCCACATCCCAGCAACGCTTGCTCGCGCCGTCACATGGGCTGACAGTCACGTGGGCTGACCGAAAATATATGGGGGATAAATGTGCCACTCACAATGAAGGGGGAAGCTGGGGTGTCTTCCCGTGAAGGGGGAAGCCGGGTGTCTTTCCGGCCCCATCATATATATATGATGTTCGAAAAAAGAAACGCATAGCTATCCGAGGGCTCGTTTTTATGAGTTTGTAAGTAAAATTTGGTGCTAGGGTATATAAAAACCAGCCTCAAATGTTCTTTACAGTGTCAAATGCACGTGTTGACCTGAATTGCGTTCGTTTTTGTAACCGTTACAACGCAGTGGTCAATAGTGTTTATGACGCAATTTTTGACCACAGCTCATGTTGCGCGCACGTGAAAGCAACAAAATTTGGAGTGAACACTATTCATTGACTACGCAACTGAAACCCTATAAAAGGATATTGCTACAAAAAAAAATTCAGTTCATTTTCAAGCAGACATTTATGGCGTCTCTATCGATAAATTTAAGGAACATTGCTTTTGGCCGACTGCATGCAGGCGAAAGTCAAAGTCAGGTTGCCAGGCATCTAAACGTGCATCAGAGTACCATCAGTCGACTTTGGCACAGGTTTCAAGCCACTGGCTCAGTTGAAGACCAGCATCGCAGTGGACGACCCAGAGTGACAACAGCAGCGGAGGATCGCTTTACTCGGCTTCGTCACCTCAGAGACAGGTTTACAACAGCTTCCTCAACTGCCCAGTCATTGCCCGCAGGACGTCATGTGTCTGATCAAACTGTCCGGAATAGACTGCATGACGCTGGACTTTTGGCACAACGATCTCACCGAGGACTTGTCCTTACACGCCGCCATCGCCAAAATCGACTTCTTTGGGCCAACCAGCATCGTCCCTGTGCAGCTGACAACCAATGGAGACGTGTCTGGTTTAGTGACGAATCTTTCTTTTTGTTGCAGCGTCATGATAGACGGCGTAGGGTCTACCGTAGGCGAAATGAACTTTATGACCAAAATTGCGTTTACGAAGCTCCGCTGCACGGTGGTGGAGGTGCAATGGTGAGGAGAATGATCAGTTACAACGGAAGGAGTCAATTGGTGCACATTGAAGGAGGCTTGAATGCGCAACGATACGTCAATGAAATTCTTCGACCCCATGTACTTCCACTTTTGGCTGCCCAAAGGTCTGTGTTTCAACAGGACAACGCCAGACCCCATTGTGCACGGTTGACCACGCAGTTCCTGACTGCCAACAACATTCTCACCCTTCCCTGGCCATCCCTGTCTCCAGACATGAGTCCGATTGAGCACCTGTGGGATGAGCTGCATAGACGTGTTTGTCGCCGAGACGTTGCGCCAGCCAATCGTCCTGATCTGTTCCAGGCACTCCAGGAAGAGTGGGCAGCAATCCCACAGGCCCACATCAGACGTCTGATCACATCCATGCCCTGGAGATGCCAGTCGCTGATCGATGCAAGAGGAGGCCACACACTATACTAACGGGAAAGCCCGTAAGCCAAAAAACTCTCGTCACCGAGATGCAAAAAACTGTCAATTGATTGGTTGAACCCTAAGGTATTCTTGTGTGCAATTTGAACAATTAACTCATTAAATTAAAAAAGTTATTGAATGTCAAAAGTATGGCTATCTGTGTGCCTTCAGTAGCTATGCGTTTCTTTTTTTGAACAGTATATATATATATATATATATATATATATATATATATATATATATATATATATATATATATATATATATATATATATATATATATATATATATATATATATATATATATATATATATATATATATATATATATCTGATGACGCTGCAGTCGTCACTAAAAGCCAACAGGAGCTTCAGAGCTTGATGAATCGCATGCAGGACTTTGGCCTCACAATAAGTTTAAAGAAAACAAATGTGCTGAGTCAGGATGTGGGTGCTGCACCAGTTATCACCATCGATAACAATGAGTTGGTAATGGTGCACCACTTCACATACATGGGGTCTACCATCAATGACAAACTCTCTCTGGACACATAAATTGACAGCCGCATTGGCAAAGCTGCATCTACCTTTGCCAGCCTACATCGCGTGTTTGGGGAAACTGCAAACTCACAATGAAGACGAAAGCTGCAGTATCTAACTCCTGCGTCACCAGTACAGTTCTATATGGCAGCGAGACGTGGACAGCCTATGCTAAGCAAGAAAGAAGGTGCAATACCTTCCATCTACGGTGTCTGTGGCAAAGTGTAACAATACCGTGGGAATTATTAACATTGGCAAGATGGTAGGAAGAAAATGAGTGTTAGGATCGCTCAGTAATAAATTCCTTAAAAATCAACGGATAACATAAGACTTCTACTTCACCGATTCTTAGAGGAAGAGTAGACACAGGTGTGGTTTTAGCCAGGAAGACAATATCTTTTATAATTCCGGGGATATGCTCACGTAAGTGTGTCAAACAGTTCGGAAAATAATGAAATGTGAGGTTTCAAAATTCATAGATAAAGGAAGGACAAACAGATCTTGGAAAGAATGATATGGAAAGAAAGGCACAGGTTGTCCGAGAAAAACGAGATATCTCAAGAGGTAATAGCTTTGGTATGAAAGGACAACTAAGTTATCTGTTTTAAGAAAACACAGACGACCAAACGTACTTGATAAAACAAGAAATATTTTGGACCGAAGTCTCTTGAATGCATAGCCAATCAGCGCGGAGTTCACGGTTCACGCAAGATGGCCGGCCGGGAGAATATATACGCGGTTAGTTGGAAGTGGGACGACCAGCGTCGATCAAGACAGCACTATAACCAGCGTCCTTTTCAGGACGTACACAGCGCTCACCCATCGGATCATCATACGATAGCAATATACTAAAATGACTCGTACCAAGCCACAAGCGAAAAAGAGGAAAGTCTATAGAAGCCCTCAAACACTTGTCAGCATCAGCAAACAAGAATCTACACAGAACAAAGAGAGTCAGCCGGAGAGCACGACTGCCCCAACTCATAGCGTCGTGCCCGGTCCCTCCCAGATGCCGAACAACGCAACCTTTGATACTACGACCGGCGAGCGACCCAAAGCTTCGAAGGCAGATGACAAGCGCAGATTGCCGGAGAGCAGGGCTGCCCCAAGTGCTCGTGAGGCAGAGGAGGGAACAGAAGCAAACGGTTCTGTCCTAGATGATGAAGACACAGAACGTAAAGAAATATTGAGAGCGATACAACAGCTGGAGCAGACGACGGAAAGAATTGAGAAAAGAAAACAGGAGCTTAGAACCATGTTGACAACACCACACGTACCCGACTCGTCAGCAAAAACCCTGTCTACCACTGAGAAGCTGCACCAAACACCAATGACACCACCACACGATGCCGAGAGGACACCTGCAAACACTATAAAGGAGGTGGAAGAGACAACTCTTCAACACAGACCGGCATAAGGGGTAGACAAAAGAGCAGAACAACAAGACATCACCTCACAGCCAGCTGCTGATGTGGGGACAATATCATCGGAACTTGTGGTGGTTTTTGATGTTATGAAATGTTGTTGTATTTGTTTCTATTGTACTGAATGAGGTCAGCTGTGAAGGCCCCTGATTATAACAAAGTTTGGGTTGAGTTATCAGGACACCTTTCTGCTACCACCTTATGACCTCAATCAGAACTCAATCTTGACTAGTATGTATGATAGCTACGTTTAATGTCTAGGGTTATGCAAGTGTGGTGTGATGGTAATTTAACACTAACCTTAATACACACACACACACACAAACAAACATTAAAGTCTATGTGATCAAATCAACCAACACCGGTTGTTAAAAGTTAGTAATATACAATTTGTTTCTTTAACTTTATTAGTCCTATACCTAAGATTCTTTTGGTTAGGACTGTCAAATCACATGAGATCAATTTAAATATATACATAAATAATAGGCGTACTTAATTAACTAAAAGAGGACAATTTGTCCTTAATCATATATATATATATATATATATATATATATATATATATATATAATATATATATATATATATTATATATATATATTATATATATATATATATTGTAGTTTTTATGGTATTGTAAAATTTCTAGCTATTTCTAAAGTGTTATGAGCTGGCTGGTTGGGGTGTTAACATCACGCCCAGTCTTTGTCACAATGTTTCTTTTCTCTTGATTCACTTTACTTCTTGACAGATAGTCTTTATTTATATTTCCTTTTCAGGGTTTATGAAGTGGAAAAGTTGATAAATTCTCCTCGTGCCAGGGCTTGTTTACTTAACTGGCACTGGAGGATTAAACATAGATGTATGATCTGCCAACAGCCACTGTTGATCTTGTCCCAAAAGAAATAGGGTGGGCCGCGAGTACCTCTATCTCTGCTGGAGTAACTTTTTCACACAGGAATCTGGCACCTGACTAGTGCCAGACAAAAACCCTGTAACATGAAATTATGTTCGGTCTTAGCATAATACCTAATCCACCAATTTTACAAACAATACAATGTTTAATCTAAAAGACCTGGATCAGATCTCTCTGATCAACTCAGCACATCTCCATAAAATGAGGTAACACTTTGTACAAGTTTTCATATTCCTCTCCTTAATGTCTGCAACGCCTCTGCCATTCTCAATGATCTTTTTCCATACAATGTGATAGGTGATGTGATTCCTGGTGACACCCTATAAATATTTTACTACTACCTTTCTGGTAGCTTGATAACATGATGGAGCAACAAATAGGCTTGTATAAGTCTACTAATGACTTCTTTACTTACAGTCGTAATGTTTTCTTCATTACCCAAGTCAAACAACATAATTAATAGTATAAAAAATGTTAATAATTTCGGTCTTACCACAATTCAAAGAATACACACACAGGAACGTTGAATTAGCACAACCTCAGATGTACTGCTTGCTGGACTATGGCACCCTTATACTTTTTATAAATTATATCTATATTCAAGCACGAAACACTTCTCAGCTCTCAAGCGTCCTGCTTCTATGAACAGTCTTCGTGAAAATGGCACCGAGCCTTCAACTTTCCCAGTAATCTAAACGGTTTCGACCAATGAGATCTAACTACTAAGTTTGTCAATTCAAATTTTTAAATCTAAGGTCCAATGTTAGTGTACCTCTGTCGGTCTGTCCGTTCAAACTTGGCATTCGTCAAAATTAGACTTGGTTTTGGCCTAACACTACCAAAAAAAAAATATTCAGTTTGAGCCATCCCATAATTTTTCCCCCTTTCAAACTCCCCTCCAAATCATATTACATTTTCCTCTCAGTCCTAACGTTCCCCTCTTTTGGACTTTGCCCTACCCTCTCATGCCTCTTTTCAACAACTCGTGCAAAAATACGTTACCGATAGCGAATGTCAGAACACCAGTGTGTTTGTCACTGTGTCTGTGACTATCTAGTATTATGACCATATCTTGGCTGTTAGTTGGACTATAGGGTAAATGAAACCATATTATTGGTCAGGAGACACTATGGCACCCGAATATATAAGTTTTATGAGCCTATGTATAATGGTTCAAAATTCCATAATTTTTTCCATGTTATTCTTCACCTCACGGTAGAAGGGGAACGACTAAAGTAAGTAAGTAAGTTATTCTTCAATAATATTGAAATCTATAAACTACCCCCTGTTCACTTCTTTCTACCGCTATTTTCAAACTAAAAACGATAGTCTCCCGTATTACGTCAGAAATACGTCAGTTTTATAAGAGCTAAGGTTGTTTGCATGACCCAATTGCCGAACATATTTTGAATTTGTGTCGTATTTTCAAACGTCTAACGACACTATCGCGTTTTCGCTAGGTTTTAGATTCCCACCACGCGTGCAGACGGTATCATTTTTCTGTCTCTCCCCTCTTTCACTCCGTCTGAACGAGTAGGCTTTTCGTGTCATGTTATAAATAATTTTTCAAGGACACTAGAAAACGATGGTACTATCTTTTTTCACAATACTGTCTGCTAAAATCAACGCGCTTGCGGCGTGGGTGAAGACGAAACTTCATAACTCCATTATTTCCATTTCTACATTATTTTTATACTTACAATTAATAATTCTATCGGTGTATCAATGTACATCATCACACATCTCCCCACTTAAGAACATGCATGAGGCTAGTTCCAAACACAGTGATACACATAGATAAAAATTACTCCTACGCCTGCTGAATACTCTGATTTGGATCACAGGGATGCCTACTGAGGAAATCTGCACCCACGTTCTGCGACCCGGGAATGTATTCAATAGTGAACGAATATGGCTGTAGGAGTAATGACCATCGTAATAAACGAGCATTCTCATGCTTTGCTTGTGATAAGAATACTAGGGGCTGATGATCCGTCTGGACCAAAAATGTTCTACCATATACATAGATCTGGAATTTACGTATCGCCCAGATTAAAGCTAGATATTCTTTCTCGCTTGTTGAATAGTTTTTCTCCGCTTTGTTCAACTTGCGGCTAGCATAAGCAACTGGGTTCAGCTCTCCATCTGGTGACGATGACCTTTGCAACAAAGTAGCCCCCAGGCCTACATTGCTTGCGTCACTTCTCACCACAAATTCCTGACTCAAATCAGGTAATTTTAAGATTGGCTTGCTTGTAAAATTTTTCCTTTAACTCTTGGTATGCCAATTCACACTGGGCTGACCAAACAATTCTATCAGGATTTCCTTTGCAAGTTAAATCCGTCAGAGGCGCACAAATAGAGTTAAAATTTTTGATATATTTCTGATAGAATCCACACAAGAACACGAAAGATCTCACATCTTTCTTGGTTTGTGGCCGCGGTGCTTTCTTTAATTTCTCGAGATTCTTGGGATCAGGGGTCATGTTACCCTGATATACAGTATGTCCCAAGAACTCCAACTCTTTACAACCAATACAACATTTTGTTGGTCTAGCCGTCAAATCAGCCTCTCTCAGTCTATCAAACAGCATAGTCAAAGAGTTAATGTGTTCCTCAAATGTTTCCGTAGCAATAAGGATATCATCCATAAAATTTGTGATGCATGGGTTATTCAGGGGATCCAACAATTTTCGCATCCTCCTAGAAAACACACTCGGAGCATTTTTCAACCCAAATGGCAACATGTTGAATTCATAATGTTCTTCCGAAGTGCTAAACGCTAAATACGGTCGGACCTCAGGCTTTACTGGAATTTGATAATAGCCTTTGCTAAGATCCACCTTAGAAAAATATAATTCCTTGTTCAACCTGGCAAATAGCTGATTTGTGTCCGGTAATGGATCCACCTGATTTTCTGTGACAGCATTCAGTTTCCTGTAATCTATACACAGACGATGTTCCCCAGAGGGTTTCCTCAGCAAAACCACACTGGAACTATATGGAGATTCGCTATGAGAAATAATTCCTTCTTTCAATAGGTACTCAATCTCCTCTTTCAAAGCTTTCTCCTTGGCAAACGGCATCGTGTAAGCTCTTATACAGATCGGTGTTGGGTCTACTAGTTTCATATCATATTCCAGCAAATTCGTGTGTCCCGGTTTGTCCGTTAACACGTCCGTATGATCAGTCAGAACCTTTTGAACCTGTTCCCTCTGTTTTTTCGTCAAGTATTTACTGACTTTTACATGTGCAGGGGTCTCACATGTTTTCAGGGGGTACTCATGAGAGGTGAGTGGTTCCTTTTTCATCCCCGTTGCTATCGACAAGGACATTAAGTGTTTTCCTTCCTGGATTTCCCTGTCCAGATACTTCTTTAGAAGGTTCACATGATATATTTTCTCTTTCCCCTTCTTGTCGATTTTATAATTTTTTCTAGACACCTTCTCTAGAACAGTATATGGACCTTGCCATCGAATTTGTAATTTGTTATGGCTGTCGGGCAGTACAAGAAGCGCCTTATGAATTTTTCATGGGCCATTGGACAGCCTTATAAAAGTAACGTTTTTTCTAGGTATCATTCACATAAGGGGTCTAACTTAAGGATTTAAGTGTTCTACTTCTTTATTTCCTACGAGTGCCTTATAACATACCTTTATATTTGTTTCATATTAATTTACTAAGAATCTACCACTACCAATTCTTATCCTGGGGTTTTTTCCATACACTTTAAAAAGGTTACATTGTGAGAGGATCCTCTCTTCTCTCATTTTTTACGGTCACTCTCTTTCACATAATTCCGAGTCAAGGGATTGTCGGCTTATTCTGGGGTAAAACCACTTTTTGTTAACTCGACACAGAGTTGCCATTATTTAATACATTCAAGTCGCCATAAGGACTGTGTGTGAAAAAGGGGGGGGTTCCCATTCCACTGACCGTCCACAGTTTTTTTACAATTATTTTTAGATTCCAGCCTAATTTTCAAAGACCCGTGGCGTGTCTAGGTCCTGAACAGTTTTCCCACGTGTGGGTGTTCCCTCGTGAAATTGGCCGCAGTTCTCCACAAAATTCTCAATAACTATCTTTACATCTGGCCAATAATAATATTTAGAAACGTTTTGGCAGATGGTACCTATTGTGGTGAAATTACAGTGATGCAACGTTAAAATTCCTCCAATTATAAAGATAATAGATAAAATAACACGTAGGGATAAAAATATAGGTAAGATACGCTGATACATTGCCTCGCCAAAGTTTTTTCATGAGAACCCGCGTTTTCTAGCGGCCATTGAAACTAACTAGTTAAGAAACATGCAGACTAAACGAATATCCTTTAGACAGGGTGGAAACGGAGATAAAAGAAAGAAAATGTCTTTGTGACGGTCACTTGAACACGTGTTTGAATCTAAAAAGTCTAAAGAAGACGCAATTGTGTAGTTTTATAAAGCAAAAAATTGACGCCACTAGTTGACACAATGTAAGGAATGATGGACAAGAAAAACGACCTTAGCTCTTGATAGATGAAACAGACGGTTTACGGTTAATGGTAATCGTTTTCGTTTGAATATAGCGGCAAACGCGCCGTTACACGAAGGGTCAAAAAACACAATTTCAAAAAACTAACCTTGAAAAAAGTACTCTTTTTTTATTAATAATGATTTTGAGGGCGAGAATAAAAACCTAGCTACTTTGAATAGTGGGCATAGTTCCTACTAGCAGAGAAATTTTAATATACTTTTAATTACGAAGACGGACAGATAACACGGAAGATATTGGACGAAAGACTGTATTGTTCAATACAGACTATGCCAGACAGTTTTTTGTGCATATTTCACTAAAGTTCCGGCCTTTTGGTAAACTTCCTTGAGATCTAAAAATGCAAAAACATTCTGCACCTAGGGTTATTATAGTGGGCTTAGGATGGGATAGTTAGCTAAAAATAACTTAACATAGAATCTTAGAAGTAGGATGGACTTAGGGAGACAAATATTTGTGTAGTTTTTTTCTTGTAAGTTTCGTCCTAAAAACAAGTGTAATTTTGGGAAAAACCAAGTTGGGACGGGGACAGACCGACCAGAAAAATACTACACACTAGACTGAGAATAGAACCGAAAGTTGGACATTTGTAGTTTGAATGTAATTTGAAGGGTATTAGCAGTTGCCTAGGGGAAGTCCGCTGATTGGGGACAGCAAAAGCTTTTCATTATATATTGTTGTAGATGAATCAGTGATTCTAAAAGACGCCCAAATCTAGTGGCCATTTTTTAAAAGACTGTCCTTTACACAGTTCGTTAATGCATAGAGAGTGTAATGCTCCATGGGATGTATTGCAAATATTATCAGTGGGACGCCCAGCTTACTTATCTAGATCTCCAGCTGAAGCTAAACAGCTGAGTTTTGCTAGTACTAGAAATCGTAATCTGTGTTTTTCAATTTTTTGAATTTGTGGTAAGGGAAAAAAGTCACCTTAACCTTTTTTATTATTAAATTATTGAGTGATTGTTACTGCCATGTCATAAAAATATGATTTCGACAAGTGAGTGCTTATTTCTAGGTCCCCAGCAGCAGTCCAGGGCCTAGAAGCAAACAAAAATTAATATAGGAAAACATATCTACAGACTATGGAAGACAGATCTATATTTGAGATCAAGTGGGACAACATATTACCCAGATACTTTTTTTGGATGGAAGAGGAAAATTATTGAACAAATTTCGGATGCAAGTTGCAGTCATAAGAAATTAAGTACTATTAAATAACACCTGGGTGAGATGTGCTTGAGTTTGTCAGAGAGCCAGATCTGACTGATCTTTGTAATGTTGTTTTCGTTGTTATGTGTAACAAAATTGGTTAAGTAGGCAGTTATGTTTCACATGGCACAATTTTGGTTTCATGAGTTTCTGGTCTGGCACTATGCTAGTGCCTGATGCTTTGTAGAAGTCAAAGTTTTGGATGCCTAAGAAGCCTACCATTTCACTATTGCTACTGTGAGGAGTAACAGGCCACTCTGACTTCTTTACTGTCCCATCATCCAGGCCAGATAAGTTGCTAATACCTGGCCTGTTGTGGAGTGGCTTGTCCCCAAATCAATTAATAATTAAGTTCCTTTATTGGTACAAACAACTTTTAAAACTCGGTCCATATCGGTTCAAAGACAATGAACATTTACTACAAGACGAGATTGGGCATGATGACATCAACCCCGACAAAACAAATCCAGGGCTAGTTTTCCAATCCGGACACTGAATTATGTGGTTAATATTATCATCCAATCACAAATCATATATCCATGTTCAGAATTTGCATTTGATTTATTTAATATATATATGCACCTTTATATTAATAAATACATATTGTTTCATACGTCCTGACCATAATAAAGAATTTGGCTCGACCAGGACTAAATAAATTCAAAAAAATTATAACTTTAAACTTTCTAAAACCCAGTGTTTGTTGAGTTCGACATAGAGCTTATTATTATTATTATTAGGAATTAGTGTTTTACTTGTGTGTGAATAGTGTATTCCCATTCCTACACATCACATATTTCATTACCTAGATTTAAATTTAGCTACAAACATAATAGTTGAATAAGTGGCGGTGTTTGAGATCCTGAAGTGGGTAGCAGAAATGCATTCTGTAACTATACATAAACTTTTATCATCAGGAGGCTTCACAAAAGCTGACTCTCATCCAGTACACTGGTAACATAGCAACCAATTTTTTGAGATAACATCAAAAACCACGGACAACCTATTTTCTCATGGTCACCATCTTTTCCAACATGTAAGCTCCTTATTACATCTGCCCTATACATGCCTTGGGAAGTACCAAACTGTCCATTGACCATTGGATCCAGTTCCGGTCTTCCTATATAACAATTTGTTCTTTCATTATAATAGTCCCTTTGCTCGGAGGTGTGTGGCATTTGGGCAATTTTTTAAAACATGGCTTGAGTGTCCTATCCTCTGCCTGCGCCTTTCTCATCTCCTCTGGATGAGCATTTATAGGTTCACCTTCTTCCTCCTTCTTCTGTGACCTGGTCTGCACTGTCGCCATGATCACAGGTCTCTCGGGATTCCCCAAGAAGACATATCTACACCCCAATATCAGAGGGTAGATTGGTTCATCTATCACTGCTGCTCTGATTTCTCCTTCCACATAGCGAGTTTTCACCGTTATCCTTGCGATGGGAAGTGTCATGAGTGGTATGTCCTTAGCCGCCCCTTGTATTTCCAATGTTTCTGTGGTATACTGACTTGGGTCCACTAGGCTAGACTTCACAACTGAATCATAATCCAAACCTGTATCATAAAGGCACCTTATGGTGACCCCATTACATACCACATCCTCACACACTGGGGGGTGATAAGGTTCCTGCTGTCCAGTAGGTTTTACCTTTACTTCCTTTTCCCCCAGCTTCATAGAAGCCAATCCAGCAGGTTTCCTATTAAAAACTTTGGTGTCATGTCCTTCCCTCTTACACCATCTACAATATAATCTACCTTGATGAAAAGGTTTTCTTTCATCATATTTCCTGCCATTGAACTGTGGGTTTTTATTTCTAAACTCATTGCGGGGCCTATCAAAATTTTGCTTACGTTTGTTACCCTGATCTTTGTTGTCAAAACTATTAGAGTTTTGTGGAGCCTTATAATTGTCTACAAGTTTCTTTTTGGCGCCAGCTACTTCTGCCTGGGCTGCCTGATACCTCTCAGCAACATTTAAAATTTCCCCCAACTTCTCTGCCCCCTGTTCCATGAGAAATTTTCTCATGTCTGGAGCCATGGACTCTCTCAATTGCTCAATCATGATCATTTCTTTAAGATCTTGGGTCTTCCCCAGAGCCGTCCATTTCTCCAAGTAGGTTTCTAGTCTAGCAGAGAATTGGTGGTATGTCTCCCCAGACAGTAGCTTGGCATTCCTAAACTTTTTCCTGTGTAAAATCCTTCATTCTTGTCATACCTTAGCAAAAGAGCCTGCTTTAACATGTGTCATAATTGTCTTTGGTCATCTTTGCTCATTTTTGCAATTTACACTTCATAGGATGCTCCCCTAAGACCCTGAGATAACTTTACACTCCACATTTCTTTCTCTTAACCCATAGGTGGTGGCTAAAACCTCAAAATCTGGATAGAAATGATTCAATGTCATCGTCCCTCTCAAACAAAATGGTCTAAATTGGACACCCCATAGCTGAGGGTTGAGGCTCCCTGACTAGCAGTGGCATCGGAGGTAGAGAGGCTGGCACCATTTTCAGGAGCATGGCCTTGCAACTCTAACTCCCTTAGTCGTAGTTCGTGCTCCCTCTGTATAATCACCTATCTTTTGCTTCCCTTTCGGCAGCCAATCTCTTTTCTTCTGCTTTCCCTTTCGGCAGCCAATCTCTTGTCTTCCCTTTCAGCCTTTTTTTCTTCAACTGGAGGCCGTTTAATTTCAGCCTAACCTATCAAGCCTCATCATCTGCAACCTTTTAAATGTCTTTCAAATCAGCCAACTAACTTTCTTTCTGCCTCTAATTTTCTACTCAATTCCCTATCCCTTTCAATCTAAATTTAGCCACGCTCTATCCTGAAGTTACGTATTGAACAAAAATCTTCTGGGTACCATCCATACCCATCACTTCTTTTGCAGCCAACACTGCAGCAGATCTGAAACTTGGGGTAAATCTGCCATCCTTTTTCAAACAAAATTCTCTTATTTAACAACGTTCTAAACAAATTAAAAACAATCTAATTAACAATATTTAACTCTAAGTATCTTAATTAACTACTCTGGCTCGTGACAATTCGTCAATCTCTTTTTACTTCCACTTCAAATATAATTTATTATTGAATCTCTTAATTTTAGGGACCCCTATTATAAATAATAAGTTTAAATCATACCCAGAGACGAGCTACCAAAATAAATATGTGGTGTTTTTTGAAAACATATGAAATGTTTGTATGTATTTCTTTCTTCATATTGTACTGATTTGAGGTCAATTGCTGTGAAGGCCCAATGGTTTAAAACATAAAGTTTGGGATTGAGTTATCAGGAAAACCTTTCTGCACCCCCCCTTATGAACCACAATCAGACCTATTTAATGATTAATATGTCATGAATAGCTACGTTTAATGTCTAAAGGTTATGCAAGTGTGGTGTGATGGTAAATTTAACACTAACCATTAATATCACACACTACACCACACAAACAAATATTAAAAGTCTATTTGATCAAATCAACCAACACCGGTTGTTTAAAAGTTTAGTAATAATTTACAAATTTTTTCTTTAACTTTTATTAGTCCCTACTGCTAAGATTCTTTTGTGGTTAGGACTGCTCAAATCCACAATGATAAACAATTGAAACAATATATACATAGCAATAATTGGCATACTTAATTTAACTGAAAGACACACACATTGTACTTATAACTCATATAAATATTGTAGTTTTTAATGGTATTGTACTAAAATTTCTAGCTATTTCTAAAGGGTACTTTGAGCTTGGCTGGTTGGGGTGTTAAAATCACGTCACCCAGTCCCCTTCAGTCACAAAGATGTTTCTTTTTCTCTTGATTTCACCTTTACTATCTTGACAGATAGTCTTTATTTATATTTGCCTTTCAGGGTTTATGAAGTGGAAAAGTTGATAAATATTAACCTCGTGCCAGGGGCTTGTTTACTTATAACTCTGGCACTGGAGGTTTGAACATAGATGTATGATCTGCCAACAGCCACTGTTGATCTTTGTCCCAAAAAGAAATAGGGAAGAGCCCGCGAGTACCTCTTATCTCTGCTCAGGGGTAACTTTCAATTCACACTGGAATCTGTGGCACCTTAAACTAGTGCCAGACACAAAAACCCTGTAACATGAAAATTTATGTTCTGTTTTAGCATTTATTACCTAATCCCATTCCAATTTTACAAACATATACAATCCACCTTTAATCTAAAAGACCTGGATCAGATCTCTCTGACCAATTTAATCAGCTACATCTCCAATTAAAATGATGGTAACACTTTGTACAAGTTTTCATATTCCTCTCCTTAATATCTGCAACGCCTCTGCCATTCAACTCAATGATTCTTTTTCCATAATATATACATAATGTGATAGGTTGATGTGAATTCATGGTGACACCCTATAAATATTTTACTACTACATATCTCTTTCTTGGTAGCTTGAAATAACATGATGGAGCAACATCAAATAGGCTTGTATAAGTCTACTAATGATCTTCTTTACTTTACGTCGTCGTAATGTTTTGTTTTCATTACCCAAGTCAAACAACATAATTATATAGTATAAAATAATGTTAATAATTTCGGTCTTACCACAATTTCAAAGTTTTTACACACACAGGAACATTGAATTTAGCACAACCCTCAGATTGTACTGCTTGCATGGACTATGGGCGCCCTTATACTTTTTATATATTATATCTTATATTCAAGGCACGACACACTTCTTCCCCCCCCCCCCCCCCAAGCTCTCAAGCGTCCATGCTTCTATGAACAGTCTTCGTGAAAATGGCACCGAGTGCTTCTACCTTCCCAGTAATCTAAACGGTTTTCGACCAATGAGATCTAACTACTAAGTTGTGTCCAATTCAAAATTTTTAAAATCTAAAGGTCCAACTTTTCGGTCCAATGTTAGGTGTACCTCTGTCCGGTCTCTCCGTCCAAAACTTGGCATTCGTCAAAAATTAAGAACCCCTTGGTTTTGGCCTAACACTACCAAAATAAAAAACTTCAGTTTTGAGCCATCCCATAATTTTTTCCCCCTTTCATAACTCCCCTCCCAAATCATAGATACATTTTCCTCTCAAGTCATAACGTTCCTCTCATTTGGATTTTGCCCTACCCTCTCATGCCATCTTTTTCTACAACTCGTAGCAAAAATACGTTCGGTACCGATAGCGAATGTCAGAACACCAGTGTGTTTGTACACTGTGTCTGTGACTATTCAGTATTATGACCATCATCTGGGTCTGTTTAGTTTGGACCTATAGGGTAAAATGGAAAACCATATTATTGGTCAGGAGACACTATGGCACCCGAAATATATAAAGTTTTATGAGACTATGTAATAATGGTTCATCAAATTCCATAATTTTTTCCAAGTTAGTCTTCAATAATATTTAAAATCTATAAAACTACACCCCTGTTCACTTACTTTCTAACCGCTTAGTTTCAAAACTAAAAAATCGATAGTCACCATCCGTATTACGTCCAGAATACGGTCAGTTTTATAAGAAGTTAAGGTTGTTTGCATGACCCAATTGCCGAACATTATTGTTGAATTTGTGGTCGTTATTTTTCAAACGTTCTAACGACTCTTATCGCGTTTTTCGCTAGGTTTTTAGATTCGCAAAACGCGGGCAGACGGTATCATTTTTCTGTCTCTTCTCTCCCCTCTTTCACTCAATCCGTTTTGAACGAGTAGGCTTATCGATGTGCATGTTATATAAATAATTTTTTCTCAAGGGACACTAGAAAAACGATGGTACTATCTTTTTTCACAATACTGTCTGCCTAAAATCAACGCGCTTGCGGCGTGGGGTCGAAGACGAAACTTCATAACTCCACAATATTTCCATTTCTACATTTATTTTTATTCTTACTAATTAATAATCGTCTATCGGTGGTATTCAATGTTACATCATCACCAGAAACTAGACGAAATTAGAACCAGAAGCTATCGGGCAGAGACCGTTTTATGGACGCACTATAACAGAATGCGTGAAGAGGGAGACGAGTTCCTTCGTCCTCACTCCATCATTGAAAGGAAGCACTATTTATGGTTTGGCTCCAGTGTCAGACATCGAGAATAACGCCGGAATTCAACAGAGACCAGCCAAGTCTTTCGCGGTGATCAAGAGAATCAGTATCATGAGCAGACAGAAGAGGACAGTGGGTACCGAGACCTAAATACAGATACTCAACCAGTGGTGGCAGATGAGAGAGGATGCCCTCCTCAGGCGAACTACGAAAAATGCATTCACAAAGAACAGGATCTAAGAGCGCAAAATAAAAATTACGCAGTTGTCCGAAGGAGAAGCCCAACTCAGGGGCTCTCCCGGACGACAAAGTAATCAATGTTCCTCGGAGAAAGTAGTAGACAAAAGAGGCATAATAATATATCAGACAGGCACCAAAAGGGACTGAACACTTGCCCCTGAATAATACAGAAAACAAACTAATTCGCTGATGACTGCTCTGGCGTCCGGGCCTAAAGAGAATTTCAGCTACCACACCTGATCAAAATCCAAGCAGAAATCTACACTGAAACCAAGAGAGTAGTCATCAAAGGAATAGACATCCCAGCTTGTGGTCAAGAGTCGCATCAAAGGGATAGACACCTGCCTTGTCAGATCTCAGAGGCCCTCAAAGCTTACTAGGACAGATCTAGGCCGAAAACCCTCTGTACAGATTCACACACCCGAAAGGCTATAAGTCCTGGAACAAAGAAGACACCAGACTGATAAAAAAACAGATAATAGTGACTGATACAAGGAAAACAGGTTCCAGAAAAAATCACTATCAGAAATAGACCTCGAAGAACACATGCCTACATCCCGCCTACACATATACATCCATCCCCCCCCCGACCCCCCCGTGATGCAGTGTTGTTAAGAGTGCCAGGGATTTTCCTCACACAAGGAAACACGTGCAAGGAAAGAGAAAACGGTCTGTAGTACTGTGCGGGCAGCCCACGAATACAAAGACTTGTTTTGCCCATAGGCAAAAAAAAAAAAAAAAGACCGTCGACTACAAAGCACAAAAATAACATGTAATAGAAAATGTACTACCTGCCCCAAAATTTAATAACTGCCTCGGAAAGCACGGAGCAACCGATAACCGAGGGTGTCCCGAATACCAACAAAACCAAAGGCAAATAATTACAGTTGCTATTGGAAAGGGGGTATCGTACCTAAGTGGCTAACAAACGCACTTGAAGGCAAGTAATCTATAGGATAATAGCGGCAGGACTGCCTAACAAAAGGAAAAAAAAAACCAGGTAAGTACAGCTCACGGACTGAGGTGAGAGATCTTAAACAACAACTGCGAACGGAGAGAGAAAACCGACAGTTTACAACCAAAACAGAAACATCAACTGCCAGATGTGAAGAAATCCCTGATTTAGCTCACGAAAAGCGCGAATTCAACAAACAATTCTTTAACGAACATGAAATAATACACCAAGAACATGAAAAGAATTCAGCAGCAGGTAGAAGAACACGTTCAAAACGACTGATAGAACTGAAAGAAGGAAACGAAGAGGTACTGAATGAGAATAGAGGCTGAAAGAATGACCATTGAAGAAATTAACATCAAAAAACAAAAGATATTATAACGAACGACCAATACCGCACGAAGAAGTCATCCGAGGAAACGCTGATAAGCTACTCCAACAATTATACGAAAAAGCGCTATCTAAGACTACAAGAGCAAAGGAAGAACACAAGAAACAGAAAAAAAGGTGGGCAACAACACACAAAACCACACAAGCCAGATAGTGAGGCAGGATACGAAAATACACTAAAGAAACATGCCACGGGCAACACAAACAGAGAAACAACGAAGTGGACCGCCAGCTTGCACCAGTCCTTGTTCCCAGGAACTATCAACCGGCCACCAATCGAAGAGGCATAACAACAATATTACCCAATTATTAACCTATTTCCGGGTGCGCAGGGTTATAAACAACACTATAGTCGACGTAAATGAAGAAGAAGAATGAAAGACGAAGAAGAGAGATGGGGGACGACGATACTTTCCTTTTCGTCGGAGCGAGCGCTCTTCACGGAAGATGAGCACAATATTAAACGCGGTTTATATGGCTAACCCAGGATACATAAAAAATTGTTGTACAAAGCGCCGTACCCAGCTACCACACACTCCTCCAAACACAA
>JAMPIV010011180.1:0-36345 GCA_024509875.1 Oreohelix idahoensis
TTTCAGGGGTTCTATTAAGAAGGCAAAAAGATGAGGACAAACTGCTTCAAAAATGGCACAGCTTCAGATGTGACTAAGGGCTTACAATCTCATCATGTAAAACAGCCCACTTGAGAATTCATCACCACAAATGCTGTGATTGTCCCATGCTTCTTAAGAAGCATAGAAGGTACAATCCTTCATTCATGAGGAAATAAATGTATGAAACACTCTTTTACTGATAGTTGTAAAACAGGTTCTGCACTTAGCTACCCCTTTCCACAGACCATGTCTCCAGACAACAGCTAGACTGGTAGCATGTGTCTTGTTGAATGTGCTACTATTCCTACTTTAACTACAGGTCATGCTAGATTACAGACAAGTGTATCAAAGATGTCAGTATCAATATTTTGTATGTCGTAGTTTAAGCTATAAGATCTCTTAATGCTTGATTTCACCATGACTACTTTGTAAACCCTCCTCCAATAAATTAGCTACAGAGGAAAACAGTGTTACAGAATGATCCAGAAGATCAATGGGGTGGCAAACATCTTGAAATAACACAATAAAAACAGCACACGAGCCTACATTATATGAACCAGCATTCAGCCTCAACTGAGATGCTCCATTGCTTAAAAAAGAAGCTTATTTACATGTGTACCTTCATTTCTCCATATATCTGACTGTTTTACTTTATGCTCTCCTAATCTCTTCCTGCTAATGCCTGCAACTGTCTGGGAATTCATGTCTGAATCTTTAGAGAAGTCATTCCAATAACACTCCTGGATAATATGCAACACAAAATCATAGGTTATGTAAAGGGTATTTTACACTCACTACCAATCAATACTGTTATCACAAGGTTCAATTTTGAGACTAACAACAAACTGAAGTGTTTGAAGTATGTTTGTATACACAACAAAGACTTCTGTAAAAACCTGGAAATAAATTATCCGTGTCCACAAAGTTGATGTGTAAATGTGCCTGGCATTGATGATTCTGAGCCTTGCTACCTGATCTGCATATGGTTTTGCTGTTCAAAATGTGTTCTTCCTTGAGATTGTTTATTTAAAGCTTCATTTACATGGTCTAGCATCACTGAGGTCAGAATTTTGATTAGCCATTGCCAAGGTTTGTCTTCACAGTTGATGTAAATAATCAAATTGAATTTCTTAAGAAACTGAAATGTAACAAGCTGGCCAGGAAGAGAAACAAAGAAAAATAACGCTGTAAAAATGGTGCTATGTTTAGGACATAAGAGAGGCAGAGGAAAAAAAAATGGAGAAGGGAAATGGAGACAGACATGAAATGTATGCAAAGACATGGAAAAACAACTGAACAGATGGCATAGGACAGGAAGGATTGATCTGAATTTGTTGAAAGCCTCTCACTCATTTCCTTTTCTAATTCAATTATAGCTAAATATAGCTTGACATTTTTTAGGCCCTGTTTAATTTCTTCAGTAAAAATGAAACTTTTTTTTCTAGTACAAGCACATGGCCACTACTACAGTCTACTCCTGGCCCAGTTTCCACAGATAACAACCATTTAAAAAAATTTCCAGTATATCTATACCACAAATACAAAATTGTACAACAGATCTGTGCACCTGCGGTACCAGCCCAATGACGGTCGAACACCTCCTGCAGTACTGCCCAACCTACAGTAATGAACGGAGTAGCATATGGCAACAACCCACTTCTGTCAACGAAAAACTGTTTGGAGATGTCGGGAACCTTGAGTTGACTACTGCCTTTATTAGAGTCATAAATGTGGAAGTCTGAAGGCGAACGAGGAAGAAGAAGAAATTTCCTGTATACCAGTTTGCACCTTATTTCTTTGTCTTCTTCTTGCGATCACATCTTTGATGTTTACACCGGCAGACGAGTTCTCATGATGAATTCAACCATTGTCTGGAGTTCCTCTTTAGCTCCATACAGCTTTGAGTTTAGTGTTGAGTCATTGGGCAAGTATATCTTTCTTAACTGGTCATACAGAGGACAATCCTGTAGAACGTGCTCAGCAGTTTGTTCATTTAATCCCATGTGCACAGTGGTGAAGCAGACAATCGTAGCTTGTACATGTGTTTATTCAGTTTGTTATGCCCTGTCCTGAGGCAAAAAATGGTGATCTGTTCCTGCCGGTCAAGAGTGTGGTAGTCGTCGTTGGGTTGATTATGTTCTCTTATGATAGCCTGGATAGCTCTCTTTTTCTCAAAGTATGTGATTTTGTTATCTTCTTGTTCACATTCTCCTCCATTTTTGGCAAGTTTATCTGCCTTTTCATTTCCACATACACCACAATGGGATGGTACCCACTGAAATATGGTTCACTTTTTGGCAGCTACCTTGCTTAGTTCATTTCTCAGATGCAGGATTTTACCACCCTTGAGAACTTGCAGTACAGACAGTGCATCTGTGATGATGACAACCTAGTGACAGTCAAAGTTGGTGTTATAAATCCTTTTTTGCAGCTTGCTCTAGAATATGCCTAGTCTCATCGTGGTTGCTGGGACATGAGATAAAGATACCGGCGCCTCCATTCTTAATGGCATTTGTTGCTGATCCATCCATGTAGGCAAGTATCCATGATTGTTCGGGATAGCTTTCTTGGATCATACTCAATGTAGCAGTTTGTTTTTGCAGATCATTATACTCATTCAAAACAATGCTGTGCTGAAGTCAGCCAAAAGACACAAATATCGCAGCTTAATGTAAATGGACATAACGCAACCAAGGTCCTTTTCAGGACCAACAAAGAAGAAGATATCCAATTCTGAGACCACTGATTGATGTATTAATTTGGAGGGTACTGCTGGCCTGTTTCCATGGTACAAGTGTATAAGGTGGGCTTCAGTGGTGTTGTCTTCATGGATAGGTCTTCTTGATGCTGTCTTTTAAGTCTTTTTCCCTGATGGACAAAGCTGCTACATTTTAGACATCCCAATGTCAGATCATCTAGTCTTGCCTTCATTGGGTGCATTGGCATTCTGTTGTACTTTTCCATCTGGATCATGCTTTTTGTATCTTCTATAGGACAATGTCTGTAATCTAGCAGCTTTCTGCATCTCTGATATTGGCATAGTTTTCAAGGCTCATTAGCTGATTTGATTATAAGCATTGTCTTTTAATGGGTTTTCACTTATCAAAAGGTGCCTTAGTGCATGATCATTGAAGAAATTGGGTTTCTCTGACAGAGGGTTCCTTCAAATTATTGTTGTGCAGGCTTTATAAAAGAAGTAAAAAGCATTGTGAAGGATGTGAGAGTGAAAAGTGTGATGTCGGAGGGAGACTCAAAGTTTGCCAAGTCGATAGAAGGACTAGATGTCTATTTTATGCGTACTTTATTAATAACGTTCAAGACTGAAATCTCAAAGCAGCCTGGGCCTCTCAATTATCAGTGGGATAATTAGTCAAATTTCAGGCTGTAACAATGTAACTGCTGTTCATGAAAGTGGGCACAATAATGAAAATATGTGCAGTACAAGTAATGGGTCATGAAAGAAGGTAATGGATATGTGATGTCAGAAGCAACCTCTACACATCACGGTAGAAGGGGAACGACTAAGTAAGTAAGGTGTTAGAAGTAATGCCTGAAATGCTCTGAAAATATTTTCTGTTGGATTTATTATGTCAAATTATACCTTGGACTGTCCTGGCTTGATTTATTCTCTCAATCTATGTTATGTGGATCTGTATGTCAGCCCATCTTAACAGAATCATAAAATATAAGCTGTCAGGGTTACACAACACCTTGCATACTGTTAGAAACCTTGTGTTTCTGTTATCATATGGTGTGTTCTTGCATAATACATGTTGGCCACCTCTTTAACTTTTTTCATTTCCTTGCAACTACTTCCACTTTTTTCATTACTAACTTTCCTACAGACTTCAAACACAAAGCTGTCTCATGAGATTTGTACTGGGCATAGCCACACCACATTCATTATAAAATTGGACTGATCCTTCTTTCTTGTTTATTTCCTTCAGAATAAATTATTATGTGGCAGTCAGAATAAAATTAACCTGCTCTAGTATATCAAATTTCATATTTTTTGTTCTTTATCGTAAGCCCGCTATTACTCAAGTCAAAATCTCCAGTTAATATGTCTAACCTGAGACTGATTTTACATGAGCATCCCAAAAACCCAGACCTAAGGGTCTTTTATATTTGGACATGTGCCCTAATATAACCAACTAGGTTGAACGGGACGCGCCTCGCCAAAACGAGGCAAAAGTTTTACTTAAAAAAAAAAACATGAGCATCCCTTTTTTCCATGTACAATAACAGATGTCCTCTCACCATTCAGGCAGATACTTGCCAATTTCAGAGGTATCATTAGAGCTGGGTCGGCTCAGGAGCCTTTCAGGTTATTACTCCCTGGTCAGCGACACTTCTTCAAATGTCTTTGCCAGGGCCTAACCTGAACAGCAGTGGAGAGGGGAGAGGGTAAAGCTCCTCAATCTTGTCTCCTGTCAAGTCACAATGTTTTAAATATGTTTTATACAGGCAGTTGTCCCAATCCCCCCACCTTTCTAGGATTTGGTGAAACCTCCTAACCTTCAATATGTGACCAGTAAAATACAAAATAAACCACCTACAACTCAACTCCTGCTTTTCACCTACAACATTTGAGTAAATTGTTTTCATATTCTTTGGAACCTTGTAAACACTGAGTTTTTTACAAGTCATGAACTTTAGTTAACTATATACAATTAAGCTAGAATTTTAGATTAACAAATACCTAGTATAGACCACAAATGTAGGTCAAGATGGCGGCGTGGTAGGCCGCACTTTTTGTGTTGTGCATTTCATGTCGTCGTTTTGGAGTCTGCATCAGTGGTAACAGCCCTTATTAAGGCTGTATGAGTTTGTAGTGTGTTTGGCTTTTTCTGGATTATGTTGCTAAGTATTTTAAAGATGAAAACATCAAGTTTGCCTATCATGTGAGTTCGCTGTTTGTGTTGATACAAGTAGCCAAGATGGCGGTTTTGTGATGTGTCGATCGGACAGTGTTTCAAAACATTACAGATTTATTGAGGGCTATTGTTACTGCTCCAGGTACATTTTTGTATGTACCTGCAAGGATACTTGGAGAGGAGATGGGCACCGCCAAGCAAACCTCTTGCCCACTGAAATGCTATGATGGAAAGTCAACTCAGTAATAATTTGCCGGATCGGCCGATGCCCGGATTAACAACGACCGCGCTCTCATTGCCCCTTGAGAGTGATAAGTCAGCGAATGGGGTAAAAACACCTGTTTTGAAACTTCCAAGAGAAAGTTTTGTTGTTGGAACTTGGAATGTACGCACGCTATATGCGTGTGGAAAAGTCAAAGAACTAACACATGAACTTGTTAGATACTCGTGGGACATCCTGGGCCTAGCAGAAGTCAGATGGACAGGATTAGGTGAATCAATAACGGATGATGGCCACAAAATTTGGTTTAGTGGAGATGAGTCTAAACATCAGCATGGAGTAGGTTTTATCGTACATAAAGATAGATTGAACTCTGTCATCAGCTGCACCCCAATAAATAGCAGGCTTATCACCATTCGTATTGCAGCACATCCAAAGAACATCTCCATCATACAGGTATATGCCCCCACTACTGACTATGAGGATGAGGCAATTGATACATTTTATGACAATCTGGATGAAGCAATTAAGAAAATTCCAAAGAAAGATCTTCTCATCGTGTTAGGTGATTGGAATGCTAAAATAGGGCCAGATGCATACGGTCACTGGGCTGGTACAGTGGGGAGATTTGGGACAGGTGAAACTAACGATCGAGGACTAAGGCTACTAGAATTTGCCAGCAACTATAAACTAACCATTGCAAATACACTATTTCCTCATAAGTTATCAAGAAGAACAACGTGGCATGCCCCAAAAACTGAGATACATGGCCAAATTGATTTTATTCTTGTATCCAAAAGATTCAAGTCCAGTATTAATAAAGCCAAGACTAGGACTTTTCCTGGCGCCGACATTGGTAGTGATCACGACATGGTATTGATGACGCTCAAGCTTAAACTTAAAAAGAACTATAATCAAAACAGATGTTCTCAGTTAAGATTCAATTTAGACAAACTGAAAGATCCAGAAATCGCGGGAATCTTTGAGGCAACTGTTGGAGGAAAATTCGCAGCTCTCAACTTTTTTTGAGGATGATATCAACTCAATCACAGAGAACATGAAAGACGTGCTCATTGAATCAGCAACAGAAATACTTGGTAAAAGAAAGAAAATAAACAAACCATGGGTTACAGATGACATTCTGAAGTTATGTGATACACGGCGAGAAATGAAAAAGGTTAAGAAAGAGGTTCCTGAAGCAGCATGGCAATACAGTATGGTGAATAAAAATATTAGGAAGAAAATGAAACAGGCCAAAGAAAAATGGGTAGCTGATCAATGTGAGTCCATTAATACGGGGCTAATAAAAGGTAACAGCAAGGCAGCTTTTGACACATTAAGAAAACTATCAAAACCCCAACAGCCCAGGGTAACTGTCATAGAAGATAGCAATGGGGCTCTGCTCAATGAAAAAACAGCTGTAATGAGAAGATGGACAGAATATTGTAAAGAATTATATAACTGTAAACTTGACACTAACTTAGGCATATTAAACAACATTAAGTGCGAAAACAGGGAACTCGGAAATGCAGCAATATTACGGGAAGAAGTGGAAGAGGCTATATGTTCGATGAAAGGAGGGAAGTCACCGGGTGTGGATAATATCCCAGCAGAGCTCTTGAAATATGGAGGACCAGATATAGTAAAAATCATGACAACAATTTGCCAGAAGATATGGAGTACAAAAAAATGGCCAAAAGAATGGACGCAGTCATTAGTAATACCGCTTCCAAAGAAAGGAAATCTAAAAATGTGCAAGAACTACAGAACCATTAGCCTTATTAGTCATCCAAGTAAGGTGATGTTAAGGATACTTTTGAACAGAATAAAACAGAAATCAGAAGAAATCTTGTCAGAGGAACAGGCTGGCTTTAGACCAAAAAGAAGTACCTCAGAACAAATCTTCAATATTAGATTACTTATCGAAAAACATCTCCAACATCAACACGATTTATACCATAACTTCATCGATTTCACAAAAGCCTTCTATCGAGTCTGGCATGAAGGCTTATGGCAAGTAATGAGAAAATTCAATTTTGATACCAACATCATAGATATCATTGAAGCACTATACAAGGACGCAAGCAGTGCTGTTTTTGCAAGCAACGACATTGGAGAATTTTTCAAAACAACTGTAGGAGTTCGGCAGGGATGTATCCTGTCCCCAGTGCTCTTTAATATTTATCTAGAACATATTATGCAAGAGGCTCTCTACGATTATAAATCAACCATATCGATTGGAGGCCGACCTCTGTGCAACCTACGTTTTGCTGATGATATTGATCTGATAGCTGGATCAGAATCAGAACTTCAAGACCTTACCTCTAGACTGGAGAAAGTAACAAGAACGTATGGGATGGAAATTAATATAGAAAAAAGCAAGATATTGGTGAATAGCCATAAGAAACATGTTCCGACCAACATTACGTTAAATGGGCAAACGTTAGAAGAAGTTAACACCTTTAAATATCTCGGGTCCACTATATGCAGTGATGGAAGATCAATTAAAGAAATCAAGACAAGACTTGAGATGGCCTCAGCTGCCATGACAAGGTTGAATGTGATCTGGAAAAGTAACATCAGTTTTCCTGTGAAGATCAAATTATACAAATCACTTGTATTATCTATTCTCTTGTATGGGTGTGAGAGCTGGACACTCACTGCAGATACGGAGCGAAGGATTCAGGCTTTCGAGCATAAATGTTATAGAAGAATTTTGCGCATTTGCTATAAAGAGCACAAAACAAATGTCTATGTTAGAGAGAAGATAAACACCTATGCAGGCCACCAAGAACCACTTTTGTCAACAGTGAAACGTCGAAAGCTTGCCTGGTTTGGGCATGTAACTCGTCATGACTCCCTTTCGAAAACGATCCTTCAGGGAACAGTCGAAGGTAAACGGAGAAGAGGAAGGCAGAGAAAATCCTGGGCTGATAACATCAAAGAATGGGCAGGACACGGTTTTTCCACACTTGTACGCATTGCTGAGGATAGAGAGCAGTGGAGGACCCTGTCTACAGTGTGTGTTTTGAGAATGCCTGCGCAGTGCAAAAGTTATAAAGGCCATATTATTTGTGTAGGCCTATAATTTCTGAATTTATTGCAGAATTGTGTTTGTGAGTATTTTTGATGAGGTAAGGATCCAGGACATTTGTTTGAATATATAAATGTCAAAATGAGTGAAGGCGAGATTACTGCAGATTGCCAGGGAGTGCAGTCTTGCGAGAAATTGCTGAAAGTATTCACCATTGATGTAGTTAGCACGGCGAGGATGATGTCCGTTGGCTAACCGGATCTATATGATATTTGAGGAGGCAATTGTTATTTTGAAAGGATCCACAGTTATATTAAAGCACCAAGGTTGAGAGCGTCTTTGATGAAGCATATTAAGGAGGCCATTATTTATTGGACAACCGTTGCTGATAGGGAAAAAAGGGATCCATTGTCCGTTTATTGTGATGCTGATGTTGGAAGCATCGTTGGAGAGGCCATTTATTATTTACATTAGAGCGCCAATGTTGAGAGCGTCTTTGATGAGGCATATTTGAGGAATTCATTATATAAGCACGGTGATGCCGACCGTTGCTGAGAGGATCCAGTATTAATATTATTATACTAGCACGGGGATGCCGACCGTTGCTGAGAGAACAGTAGTAATATTATATAGCGCTCATGATTATGAGAAGTGGAGATGTGACTGGAGTACTGTATTATTGTATTGCTATGGCTTGTACTTAATTGTGACTGTGTATTCTGTGTATTTCATGAATGTGTTGTGGCGTAAATAAACGTTATTAACTTACACCAGCCGTTTATAACCATCTATGACTTCTACGTGCGTACCTGTGTTGTGAGTGATTGTTCCAGCATGCACGCACTCAATCAACCCTCCTAACATGGTACGCCACCCACTCACACAACCACCAATATATTAACAGTGGTGGTTTTCAGTTTAGAAGGAGCTTATACCTACGTATTCGCGTAAATAGCCTGGGTGGCGGAAATCTAGGTCAACAAACAGAATGAATTTAATAGCAGGATCTCATGTGTAGCAGTGGTATGTTAGTCTTACAGAATTTGATATTTTGACATTCGCGTGATATAAGAATTATGTTCTGCTCTGTGTGGGCGTATGAACAGTGTAACCATTGAGGAAACACCCATCACCATTTAATCAATCTCCAAGACCAGTCATCAGACAATAATAATATCTTAATAACCCACTAGTAACTCTCATTACGGTTACAGTGGTGGGCCAGTTTATTTAACGGAATAAACCCACAGAGTTTGCGTGATAGGAAAGCCTTGTGTAGGCGTGGCTTATGTATCCTCACATTGTGTCATGGTCCTCGACCTAGTTGGTTAACTGTGCCCAACACGATAGAATATAACAGTGGGAAGTTGACAGGTTGTTAGTAGACAGTCAAGTTGAACTAAATGTGAAGTGTTTTGAAGAGTCGTTTGCAGATTATCTCTAGTCAACAGTTACAGAGGATGCTGTGCGGTGTTTCCTGTATGCTGATGCTGTATTGAGCGTATTCTACACTTTTGCAAGAACCTGAAGAGAAGAAAATCTAGTTTGTGTACCTTTCTGCGCTGGAACGGTTTTATCTGCAGAACTTTGTGATATCTGGTGTGTCGGCGGACAGGGACGGAAGAATATTAAGATAAGTGATTTTTGTTCTGTGTAGATTGTGCCACTTTTCTGAACATTTCAAGCAAGTCTGCCTATACTGTCTCAATCACTTATTTGTTGATAATTGTCGTTGTAGTTGTCGATAATTATATCGATGGATTGTACAATATGTTGATGCATAGGTAGTGTATGCTATATATAGGTACTATAACAGGAATTGATGTACAGTAATTCATTGAGTCCAGTTTGACAACCTTCTTATAAAATGAGTGAGTATGACAAATACCGTAAACTATTAGGATATGGAGACCGTGAGCTGACTGAGTCTGAAATAACAAGATTGCTATGGAGAAAAAGAAATTGATGAAAGTAATGAGAGGTATCGGAAAAGAAAGCTAGAAGAGAAGAAGAAGCAATTGGACATAAAACAGAGTACCCTAGAGCAAAGGGAAAGTTTCATAGAATGTACTGCTGAAGTAAGTGAGTTACATGAAAAGTCTCTAAACTTACAGATGATTTAGTCAAATCAAACTCAGAACTTGCTAGTACTCAAACAGCATTGAGTGTAGCATTGTGTAAAATCAAAGAGTTAGAAAAATAGATAAGATTAAAGAAAGGACAATAGTGAAGTTAGAAATCTAACTCAAAGGAACTTCAAGAAAGGAGAGAGATGTATGAGAACATTGAAAATGGAGAAAATGAACATGAGCAAACTTATATACAAAAATGCTTCATGAGGTGAGGCATGATAATGAGATTCTCATGTGATCAAATTAAGGGCATGAATTATTGTACCCCTTAAGAAGAATGATGAAGATTATGTATATAATAACAATGATGACTATTAAGAATTCAGTCTCTACAACTAGAGTTTGACCTCACGTTGAGTGCAACATAAAGAGCAGTATGAGACAGAGACATTGTTAGAATTAAACGGCTGAGAGAGAGAGGAGAACGTCGCAAGATTAAAAATTTGCTAGCAGAGGAAAGAGCTGCAAGGTTTTTAAGAGTTGAGAGGTTTTAAACAAGAAATTAAGTGCAGATATTTCACTTAGAGATATTCAAATTTCAGAAGCCCAGAAGTGAGATTGGATGGTCTACTTGACATTCTCTTAAAGAAAAAAGGTGGTCTTCTGTCAGTGTTGACAGTGGAAAGACATAAAGGACAGATTCTAAAGGCAAGAATAATGGACAGAAATCTTTTCCGAGGGAAATATAACTTTCAACGCAATACCAAATCATTCTAGCGATATTGGTGCCTGGCGGCAAGCTAGCAAAGGAAAAATCTACAGTGTGTTAGACAGTCTGTGGATAACAAAAGAATTAATAATAAATTTCAATGCAAGTTATTAAAAAACAAACAAGGTATTAAGTGGGAATCCCTGATGGCTTGATAGCAGGGAAGAAAAAATAGAACTACTTATTCCAGGAAGGAAACATATTTTTGAAGGGGAGTGAAAAAACGATAATAAGATATGGTTTTTAATATCTTTCGGTCATACCCAGTCAAGTCATGTGTGACCCTTTTTTTCTTAAACACACTGCCACAAACAAGGATAAAAAAATTCTTTTGATAGGTGATATAACCCTGCGGTTTCAAAATGTCCCAAGGGATTTCTTTCATATAGTAATTTTTCTTTGCCTAAAAAAACAAGAAACAATTTGACAGTTCACAACATCGTGATTCTAAGAGTATTAGAAATTATAGTGGAAACTATAATGTGAAAGGAGTTGTCAATCTGGTAATAAATTTGTGATGATAAAAAGCCATTTCCATCTGGTAGATATTTTTATCCTGGGAGGAAAATGCTAATCGTATATTATGCTAACTGGGATGTGAAAACAGTACAACTGTGTCAATAGAACAAATAACAATGTTCATAAACAGCAATTCTAGAGAAATTGTAACCAGGTTAGCTGGACTCCACATGAGAGCAAAGTTGTTAACAGCAAAGTAATAACACTATTGATTGTCACACTAGTCGGGTGTCGAAAGGTCATCTCGTTCTTGTGAACGTAGTAAATTTTTTCAGGCTACAACAAGCGATGAAACTTTCTGTTACGGTCAAGTGATCGCTAAGCCTTTGTGATGTAAGGAGGCCTTGTTGTGGTGTGTGAAAAGGGGCCAAGACTTCTACACCACCCCAGAAATAGGTAACATGTGGAAGTTGATTTTCCGTTTTTTCTTATTAGATCTAACAGATGATTAATAGAAATTGTCATTTTTGTATTGTCTCGTAGCATGCGACGTTGTGCTGAGGCTGGGCGCACTTGTTAAACATTATTCGTGAAGAATGTGGATTATTTATCAAGCAGAACCTCATAGCGTCTCGCTATACATCTGTACGAGTCACTTTTGGCGGATCAAGGAATTATTGAAGATTGTCGGGATATTTTTTTTTTAAGCTGATTTATTTGTTAGATAGTACATGTTATGTATTCTGTGTATAATTATATCATATGAATGTTGTATTAAAATATTGGTAATTTCTTTGAACATTATGATGTTTATTTCGATGAATCATTTGATTGTTGAATATATTTTTTTGTGGAACATATATGACTGTTCGAATGTTACCAGTTCCAATTTTTTATGCAATTGTATTACTATTCTGTTTTGATTGTGTGTAACCTATGTGGTTGGTAATAATTTGTGTGTAATTTTTGATTTAAATGCAGTGAGCGGTGTCAAACCTGTGCTCATTTTTTTTCTGTATATTTTTCGGGATTGTAGCTGTTAATTGTTAGAATAATTATGTGGATTTATTGTTATGTTGTGTCATATGATTTTGTAGAATTATCTTGCAGTATCAGAAAATAATTGTGTATTTAAATTGTTAGAAACATTGATCTTGTCAGAACCATAGTACTTAGAAATTTTATATAATAAGATTTTTTCAAACAATTTTTGCAACAAATTAATTTGATAAATATTTTTTATAAAAACTTTGAAGATATTTTTATAGGATTTTTTTCATATCCTATTGTTCCATTTAAATTTTATAGTTTTTACTAGGCTGAGTAATATATAAATTTACAGTTAATAACACTGAAGCTCAACGGCTATTCGTTAATCAGAATTAACTTATAAATTAAAATTCAAACTTTTTTGTAAAAATTGATCTAAACACATCTGTTACTTTTTTGTTTGTTAAAAGATGGACAGATTGTTGTAACATTATGTTATATTAGTATGTTGGAAAGTTGATATACACATGACATTGTAATTTTCTTAGGTTTTGTTTGGTGATGTATTTTTTTTTTAAAAAAACGTACAAGTTTTGATTTAGGTGTTTGTTTAGAGATAAGATACTTTATGCTTCTCTCATTTTGTTTAAGACAGTTAATTTCATTGTTAGGTTTATTAATTATGACTTGAGAAATTACTCTAAATAATAATTTATTTTTTGATAACTTATCGTTCTTAAAAATACTTTGTATTGGTAATTTTTAAAAAAAAAAATTGTTTTTTGGCATTGTAAATTATTTTGTGTGTGCCCTATTGATTGGTAAATAAGCGAATATTAACTTTCTTTTTAGAAATTTGTTCTTATTTGTTATTACTGACTGTTATTTTTAGTCTAGTTAGCGGTTTGATTGTGCCGTTTAGAGTCGAAAAATTAGTTATCGCAAATGCTATTATTCTGTTTGTGTAAAGTTTTTATAATTTATTTCTCAGTTTACGTATAACTTTTTGATAACTCTAGTGTCTAAATTACTCGATATTAGACTTTTTGGGATTAGTTATGAATTAATTCGTTTTGTGATGTTTGTAGGTATGGAGTATCCTTTGACCATTTAGTTTCTGTGCCTTGTAATTTTGTTTGTATGTTATTTGATTGAAAGCTATTGTCTGATCTTCAACATTTAATTTATAGCTATGTTATTGATCATTGACTTTCTATAGCGGGTCATACCTTGACTTTCCATTCGTATTTGTTGGACCTATCCTTCATTTCATTCTATCTTTTTTGTTGTCCTTTCCGATATGTGTTCATATCATTGTTTCTTTTTCTGTATCACATCCTTCTTTTCTCTTCGTTGTATTTTGTCATACTATCATAATGCTTTCGATTACATGAGTAACTAGTTATTTTTATAAATTTGTATTTATTGTACATGAAAATCGGTGGTCTTATAGGTTAAATATCCTGTACTATTGTCTAATTGTTCTCTCATTTTCCGAATTTCTTACTTTCCTTTACTCCAGATCATTTCTTCTGCTTGATTTTTGATTCTTAGTTCATGTCACTCTTCTACAGGTTGTTACTTGTACTAAATGGTACTTTGCCTTTAGTGTTCTATTTTAAGATTTAATTTTGGTTTATATGCTTGTATTAATGATTGTTGCTTTTGCTTGTATTTTCTACATCCATGGTTAACATTTTCATTGGGATATTTGGATTTGATTTATGTTTGCATGTTTTAGTTTGCTAAATATTACAATTTATTCGCTGATAAATGTATATTTTTTTTATAAGGTGGGAATGTTACTATTTGTCAGTTAGGTTACTTTCTTTGATTGTTACCATTTTTCCGGTAGACTACATTTTTTGGTACAAGACGCATAATTAAAACTATTAATTTCAATTTATATCTACAATTTTTTTGGCGACCTTTCATACTTTTTCAAAACACAAAATAAAAAATGATAAATCCAAATTTTTTTTTCCCGGGGCAACAAGGATCGATGTGGACTAACTGACTACAGAGTATAATATTAGCTCAATAGGGGACCGTGATCTTGTATGATAAAATAATGTTTAAGCGCATTATAGATTCGATTGCGGGTTATGAGTTGCTTGTTAAGCTGGATGTAAAAGTTAAAAAATGGTATCTAGGGACAAGGGAAAATTCCCTCGTTGGTGATCAAGACGAACGGTTTCCACAGTGCCGCGATACACTGGTCAGTTCAAATATCCGACGGGAGATGTATGTTTTATTTGTGAGAGACTGTCGATGTTTGAAGCTCCGTGATTAGGGAGAGAAGCGTCGTATAGTGTACTGGCCCATGCTCAATTTTTTATCGAGACTGAGTTGTTGTGTTATGTGGTTCACATAAAACATATCCGAGTCTCGTGTCTTTGTTTGGCGGCGGTCTAGAGTGTTTGACAACTATAATATGCAGTGTCTCTGTTTTTGGTACCGTTACCGAGGGGAGTCCGACTTCAGAGGTCTGTTCCTCACAGTCGAGTGTTTTGAGGAGAGAATCGCTCTCTGCGGCACAGTGACACAATAAGTTTATTAAAGGCCATACATATTTAGTGAAGTCCTATAATTTCTGGAATTTATTTGAACGAAAGTAATTGTGTTTGTGGAGTATTTTTGCGATGACGGATTAAGGATTCCAGGTACATATGTTTGAATATATAAACTGTCCAACAAAAATGATCTGTGAGAAGGCGGAGATCTGTACTGCCCAGATTTCCATGGCGAGTTGCAGTCTTGCGACGAAGAGAATTGACAGACCGAAGTATTCAACCAGTTGATGTAGTTGCTTCGGCGAGGGGGATGCATGTCCGTTGGCGAACCGGATCTATATGATATTTGAGGAGGGCAATTGTTATTTTGCAAAGGATACCAGTTCTATTAAAGCGGCACATGTGGTTGAGAGGTCGTTTGGATGTGAAGCATATTTTAATTTAACTCATTGGCTCATTTATTTTATTGGTTTGGAAGAAATTAGAATTAAACGTTTGCACATCGACGTTTGCTGGGTAATAAAGGGATCCATTGGTCCGTTTTATTGTCTGCACGGCACTGAAGCGCCCTTGGTATCGTTAGCTAGCGTAGGAGATGCCATTTAGTTCATTTACATGGAGACGCGCCAATTGTTAAGAGAGCCGTCTTTGTATGAGAGCATGTCGATCAATTGTTTTGCGTCTGGTTGTGAGAGAGAGATAGGTTAATAGGTTCATTAATATAAGCACTAGGCTTGTGCCGACCGTTGCTTTACGAGTTTTTATAGTATTAATATTTTTATTAACTGACATCAATATAAATCGAGGAAAAGTTTTGTGGCATCTAAATAAGATAGGATAATTACAAACCATGCAAACTATGTACAACACTCTAGGATAGACTTCAAATTAAAACGTAACGAGGCACATTAGTCACATATGCCAGGAAATCTCAAAATGATACAAAATATAGCATCTTGAAAGTGTTAAAGTAGCATTAATATTTGCGGACAAATGCATATTACCGTGTATTTTCAACGTTTTATATCGGGCGTATATAAATATTTTTTCCAATATCGTTCTTTCACCATAATACAATAACCATGTTGCATGTTGTTTTGTGATAAAATTGTTACAAAATGCTGTGGTTGTTGTAGCATCTGACAAGTCTCAGTGTCTCTGTACAAAAATCTTACTAAAGACCAACATCTTCCTAGTACAATGGTTACGGCAAACTGTTCAGGACTGCAGGGTCACAAAAGTATATGCTCTTGGCCTGTGCCCTGCGAATAACGGATCCGAATAAAGTCGTGGTCCTGAGATGTGAGATGAGTAATTCGTTGCACCCTTTCGATGTTGAAAATTTGCTGCAGTATTAGTACTGTTCTAATCAGTGTTTTTAAAAGTGAAACGGCAAATGGCAATCATTAAAAATATTATAAAAGTAATAAACTTTTTAAAAGATAGATTAAAGTAAAGAGCGTTATAAAAAATACACTTACTTACTTAGTCATTCCCCTTCTACCTTGAGAGAGTTGTTAGAGGTTTGGAAAGATGTGAGAGCGCCCCAGGACTATTCTATTCGGCTGTCTTTCCTGCCTGGGACTGGATTCCATTTCCATAGTCTCTCGGTCTTGTCAAAGATTGTCTAGTGTTGATCCTCCCTAAGCAGACTCGATTGATGGGGTCACGTCCGTGGGTGGTCTGGATCCCCTGGCTCTTTGTTGTCCCATTGCTTGTCGTGGTAGCCGATCTTCGTTCCCTTATTCTGCAGGGGGGACATGGGCCAAACTCATGCTTCAGTTAGGGATGTTCTACTTGGGTCTGCGCAGGATGGGTAGGGATCTTTAGGCCTTGACGTAACGTCTCGGGTGCGGACCATGTCCTTCATCTTGTTTTTTCAACTTCCTTCCTCATGATACCTCATTTTGAGGTTTGGATCTCGGCTTTTGTAAGGGTTTTTGTTAGTCATTGGCCCCCACGACTCCGCAAATTCCATTATGTCAAGACTGGGACATAGGTGGAAGCGGTATATACAGCCATCTTCGTCGTTTTCTTACCAACCTTCTTTCTTGCTGAGGAATCCTGCGATTTATGGCCATGGGAAAAAGTTCCATCAAGATGCTGCTTTTTCGAGTGGCCCAACTCTTCTTTGATGCCTCCCTTTCGGTCTATAATTAGCTCCGAGATATTTTAAAGTGGTCGACTGCTCCCGGGGACATGTTCTCCCCAACTTAATCTGATGTCTTTCTTTCGTTCTGTGTGATATCACCCATGGATTGGTGTTTTAGAGCTTGCTTTAGGACTCCATCCCTCTTCGGCTATCCAGCTCTTCATTTCCAGACTTGCAGGACTTGGATTGGAGTGGTGTGCCGACTGATTTAGGCAATCAGGGGCAAACAATCATGCAGCACAATGCCCAAGAGCCGAATTTTAGACCTCCACTGGAGGGTCTGCGGCATGGTACACCCATCATGAACTATGTCTTGGGCGGGGGAGCCGTACATAAGCCTTGATTGATCATAATCCAGATGAGGAGTATGAACACATAAGGAGGGACAGGAGGTAAAATCACTTGTCTTACTCACGCAGTGTAGTCCGTACACCTCATGTTGGTCTGAAAAGCATTCGTGTGAACTCTTTTCTGACTTATGGTTTGCTGTCAACTCAACATAATTTCTGCAAGGACTTGTTAGAAGAAGAAGCTCTGTATAGCATGGAATCAGAGGTGTGGGAATGTTTTCCTGCCAAGACGGAGTGACCCAAAGTTTGCGTCCGGGGACCCTGTCAAATGCTCTTTTCCAAATCTTATGAAACAAAGAAGGATCTCTCACTCTTATTACTCAAAGAGGCCTTTTCCACTCAGCTGCTCTCTGGAGTGTGAAGATAAAGGTCTTAGATAGAGTAACTTTGGTGGTTTGCTCGGAATACCGATCACAATGGACATACATCCAGATTGTGGCTCAGCTAGGTGTCGGCAGTCTACTTTCTCTCGGAATTCTGAGTATGATATTAAGACTTTTTACCAGGGGACCCACTTAAAGAAAGGTAAGGGATATGCCGTCTATAGGTTTCTGTACACATTCTTCGATTGTCACCACTTTTTGGAAAATTTGGTGATATGATGGCAATCTTCCAATCCTTTTTGGTATGGTCTTGTTGCACCACGACTGTCTCTGTGAGGGTGAGCCCTTAGAAGACCGAGTAAATAGGTTAGCCTAGATGCTCCCATGTTAGCTTTAACCACTTCAGGTGTTATACTTCATGCCCGCTTCTCGCTTTGCCCACTATTTGGATTTTCTCCCAGTATGCTTGCCTTCAGTTTCTTTACATTTTATGTCATTTCTCTCATTCACATTGGTTTCATCCCTCCTGTAATGCTATGTGGCGTTATTACTCTTTGCTGTGAAACGTGCTGTGAACATTGCACCAGGATCGAGGCATCAACTGGAAGATTTCTGAGAATATTCTTTCGGCATGGTTCCCATAATTGTACTTCCCATCTACGGGGTCAGTGAGAAGAGTAAGCAATTTGTCCTTGCATTGTTACTCCTTTTGTAATGTAAATTGCAGGGGGACGTAGCTGGTAAAGCGCATTTCGTTTCTGTCCTTACCTCGTGATCTATTAGAGGTGCCTCTTATAGAGAACAATTTTCTGGCTTTGTCCATGCGCTCTTCTTTTACTAGGACTAGTTTTTCTCGCCAATTCTTTACTCCCGCTTAGGACTTGCCTTGTTTTGCTGCTAGCAAACTTTGTTCTTTGCTTTCTGTGAGATGGAGTTACTCACACTATTTCCTATATTCTCATCTATTTAGTCTATTCTTGCTTGCGTTTTTTTTAGCTCCTTAGTTTTGTTTCCAAGCCATTTTTTACATTTCTCTCTTATGTACTCCCGGTCTTGACTTCACATTCATCGTCTCCAAGCTATAATCTAACTGAGGATGATGCCAACTCCTAACAATATTTCTCTTCAGTTGATGCCCACGTCGAGGCTTCATTCCGCGAATACATGGCTTTACTTTCGTGGGCAGACATGTGCTTAGCGTGCATGGTTGTGTCACATCTATGGGTTTGTGATTCCGTACTTAATGCAATGTCCTTTAAGGTTTACTCTCAACCGCTGGTGGGTATTTTATCCAATGGTACCACATACTATCATTTTCTAGATAGCTTTTACGTGCTTAACTAAACGATGTATAAAGCTTTATAAATAGATCCCTTACATACCTTAAATCCGCCGATTCCGTTGCTTTATTTCTGCAATTTCAGACTTGTCCTCATTAGCTAGCTAACATTATTCCAGCTCATGACAGAAGCATTCTCTCAAGGGTGAAAGTGCTGTAATTGTAGTAGTACTACTATGTGCATCGGTATCAACATTTAATGATAAAATAATATTAATGTTTTATACATGAAAAGAATGCCAATAACATATCCAACCACTGTAAGTTACCACTCTTACGTCAAGCAATCAATGGACATTATTGTTAATATTGAGGCACGGTCTTAGCTTTTGCAAGCCGGTTCTGGTGGTCAAATAGACCATATATAAACCTTCCCGTGCGGGGGATGGGGGGGGTTTGTATCGGGGGGTAATCAAGACATCCTGTACTATATTCCCTTTCTGTTATCTGTACTTCTGAAATGTGATTCAATAAGGGGAACGTCCTGCTCTACCGGAGTGCTAGTGACAAAAAAATGTTTCTCCCAATTTTTAGAATAAAAAGAGAATCCTAAAGTAGGAATACTCAGCTGATGCTTGATATGATGGACGTGCCAATCAATGTGATACTACCAAGAGCATGATAAGGTCTCAGTCCAGCATTTTACCTGTGCCAAGAGGATCATATAACTTACACTTGCTTAGTGCGACAAATCTACATCAGTCTTATTTTTTACAGAGACTATAACTCCTGGATTTATTTCTATACAGGTGTGTAACGCGTCCATAATGCTTGACATGCTTTCCAACACCCCAAAAACCAGGATTATCATCCCGATAAAAATCTTGGGAAATAGCAGTTGCGCCCATAATGGCCTGACTTTTGGCTACTTTTAAGCTACCAAACATAACAAACAAAAAAAATGATAGATTATTATTTATAACTGGTATGCCAGGGAACGGTTAATCTGCAACAATGAAGGGCACAGGGGGACGAGGCTAGTTCAAATGTATAATTTTATTTTGTAGTTCTGCCATCTTGAAGATGAGCTAACATTTGACCATATAGTTATACAGCTCGGCATATGAGCTTATAATGTGATTAATAACATTTTCAAACACAAATTACGGCATTTTAGTTGTACTGTTAAGCACGCAATCTTTCAGTAACATGTGTTTTGAAAGTTTCTTAGAGCCTGATGTTGTCAATTTTAGTGGACCTAAATCTTTAGTATCAGAGTCGCTCCACAAAATTATTTGTCTGATTTTAAAACGTTTTTGTGAGTTTTACACATTCTTTGTGAAAATGTTGACAAAAGAGCTGCTCATACTCTTGTGGGTGAGTAGCATGTGGGAATAAGAAAAGAGTCGAAGCTATTTAGTCATTATTGATAGCGCCAGAATCATAGCAAGGTATAGAGTTATTGCAAGAAAGCTTGATAACGTGGGTGTCTCTGAGCTATTTGGTCATCTTGAAAACTGCAATATGGACTTTTCTGGCAGTAGGAACTACCTCAGGCTATCTTGAAAAATAAGGGAACGCAGACAAGCTGTTCTGAAGGTTTTACATGGACAGTGTTTGACACTCCAAATACTAATGTCAGATCATACAGATTGTAAACTTTGCAACAGAGGAAACCGGATTGAAAATGGAGATGGGCGGTTTGGCAATTATGGAATTATTTAAGAAAGACTCTGCTTAGATAATGAAACCCACAGTTTATGAGGACAGATGACCACTGGGTGAAAATCTACAGTAAAGGCCATCTGTTTACTGAATCCGTACTGATTCATGAGCTGGAAAATCCCTGGATTCTGGTCCATCGGAACAGATGTCTGAAGCCAAGTTGTGATGATGGTTGATTAGAAACATGGAATGTTACATGTGCAGGTATTTTAAGTAAAAGTTTATGTTTGAAGATTTAAGCAAAAAAAAATCTGTCTTTTTCTTGATACAAATGAAAAATTGTACTTACAGTCTTAATTTAAAGTGAGGCAACTTTACAGTGGGCTACTTCGAGTGATTATTTTAGGCTAAAAATTGGGCTACTTCTGGTGATTATTTTGGGCATATTCCCAAAAATCAAAAATGAATGGTATCCTCCCTTAGTCGCAATTTTCACATTCGTGAGGTTGTAGTGTTGAGAAACTATTTTGGGGTTTAAAGAAAGCTTGGATATTTTGTTTATTTTGATCTATCAAAGTTTTTGCACCAACCTCCACATATGCCTGTCCAAGGCCTGGCAGAAAAAAAGGAGGAGGGTGGCCTTACCATGGAGGCCTAAGGCCCCTCCCACCATGCAAAGGGCACAAAACAGGCAATCGTTGTTTGCTTTTAAAAAAACATGATTACGCGAACTACAAGAGAGAAAACCGGACTGATTCTAAAGGCGACGAACTGGAAACGCGGACTACCTACTTCGACTTATGGAACATGGAACACAATTAGAAGTAAAATGGGAAGGCTGAGTGGTGGAAGAGATGAGGAAAGCAAAAACTAGGGAAATCCTGGCTATTACCAAAACAAAGAAAAAGTGGGGACAAGGAGTCATGGGATCTCGATAGCAACACACGTTGCTCTACAGTGGCTGTGTACCCCCCACATCTGAAAGAGTGCTAAAAAGGGGCGTGGGTTAGCATTGTGGCCCTAAAAAATCAAAAAGATAGTATCAAGGGATGGAAACTTTGTCTCGGAGCGCATTATTTGGTTGTAAAACTAAAAGAAGGAGAAAACCATAGTCAACCTGGTCATAGTGTATGGGCCAAATGAGGATGAGAGAGCAGAGGTCAAGGAGGAATTCTTCGAGCTGCTTCAAAGGACAGTGGATGACTGCTAGATGAAGTTATCATGCTCGGAGATTTTAATGCCAGAGTTGGAAATGACCATGCTAGATGGGGTGGAGTTATCGGAAGATATGGAGAAGATACTCTCAATGACAATGGAAAGCGACTCCTTAGATTCTGCAGTGAGCAGAATCTGATCATTACAAACACAAAGTTCCCCCATAAGCGCATACATGCATACACTAGATGTGAACCAACCAAGAATGAGAAGTCAGTGATCGACTATGCCATTGTTCGGAGAAAGCTCATTCAATATGTCCGAGATGCTAGAGTCTGGAGGGGGCCAGAGATTGGAAGTGATCACTACCTGCTCTACAAACAATCAAAAGAACAACTGAAAGAGTTGCTCAGCCTAGGAAAACTGCCCAACATCACGCAAGAAACCAAGTAAACGAGCAGGGAGAAATGAGCATTAGGACCCTACAAGCTGAGAGAGCCAGAAATTAAGACCAGATATCAGGGGCTTATTGCTGCAGCAGTGAGCAACACAGAAGAACGACCTGATGACTTGGAAACCCTCTGGAATAAATTCAAGGATATCATAAAGACAGCTGCTGCAGAAGCATGCGGTGAAGTCCGACTTGGGAACCAGAGAAAGAGGACACCTTGGTGGACAGAGGAAGTCAAAGAGAAAATAAGAGAGAAGAAAATGGCATGGAAACAATACTTAGGAGCTAAAAACACAACAGGACAAATGGAAAAATATAGAGAATATGTGACACTCAGAACAGAAGCAAAGAACAAAGTGCTAGCAGCAAAACAGAAGTCCTGGGAAGAATTTGGAGAAAAGCTAGAAAAAGATGCACAAGAAAACCAGAAATTGTTCTATAAGACCCTAAAGAACATGAGGAAAGAAAAAACAATGCCCTCTCAAATTTATAAAGGACAAGCAAGGCAAATTGCTTACTGCCCCGAAGGAAGTAATGGAAAGATGGAAAGAATATTTCTCAGAACTCCTGGATGGTGAGCATGGTGAAGCATCAGAAATGATAACCACTAGCACAGAAGAGAAAACCAATGTGGTGAAGATGACATAAAGATGGAAGAACTGAGGGCAGCACTAGAGAAAATCAAGATGGGCAAAGCAGCAGGGCATGATGGTATAACACCAGAAATGGTTAAGTACATGGAAGCATCAGGCGACCTATTACTCTTAAAGGTCCTACAGGCAGCATGGTGCAACAAGACCATACCAAAGGATTGGGAGATTGCCATCATAACACCCATTTTCAAAAAGGGTGACAATCGACAATGTGGAAACCATAGAGGCATATCCCTTCTCAGTGTCCCTGGTAAAATCTACTCTAGAATCCTAGAGCTGAGACTCCGACGCCTAGCTGAGCCACAATTGGATGAGGTCCAGTGCGGATTCCGAGCAAACCGAAGTACTCAAGACCTAATCTTCACACTCAGACAGCTGAGTGAAAAGGCCCTTGAGTATAAGAGTGAGATCCATCTTTGTTTCATAGATCTGGAAAAGGCGTTTGACAGGGTCCCCTGGAGCAAACTTTGGGACTGTTTGGCAAGGAAGAATATTCCAGCACCTCTGATTCATGCTATACAGAGCTTCTACAAGTCTTGCAGAAATTATGTGAGGACAGCAAACCATAAGTCAGAAGAGTTCAGGACCACCACTGGTGTAAGACAAGGTGATATCCAATCACCTTACCTCTTCATACTCCTTATGGACGATGTCATCAAGGCATGTAAGGAGAGAACAAGAAAGTATTCAGTGGGGTACTGGACGATGAGACAGGCCTATATTTCGGAGCTGGCATTTGCTGATGATGTTGCCCTGATTGCTAAATCAGAGGCACATCTCCAATCCAACCTGCAAGTCTGGAACGCAGAGCTGGAGAAGAGAGGGATGGTCATAAGCAGCTCTAAAACAAAATCCATGGTGATATCACGAGAAGAAAGAAAACATCAGATTAAGTTGGGAGAACAGGTCCTGGAGCAGGTCGACCACTTTAAATATCTCGGAGCTATTATAGACCGAAAGGGAGGCATCAAAAAAGAGTTGGCCACTCGAAAAGCAGCGGCTGGGAGACTTTTTCAGGCCATAAATCGTGGATTCCTCAGCAAGAAAGAGGTTGGTAAGAAAACGAAGATGGCTGTATACCGCTCCACCTATGTCCCAGTCTTGACATATGGATGCGAGTCGTGGGCAATGACTACAACCCACAAAAGCCAGATCCAAACCTCAGAAATGAGGTATCTGAGGAAAGTGGTGAAGTAACAAGAAGAGACATGGTCCGCAACCAGACGATCCGTCAAGGCCTAAAATCCCATCCGCTGCAGACCCAAGTAGAACAGTCCCAACTAAGATGGTTTGGCCATGTCTGCAGAATGGGAGAAGATCGGCTACCACGACAAGCATGGGAAACAAAGAGCCAGGGATCCAGACCTCCAGGACGACCCAGAGTCCACTGGGAGGACAACATCAGACAATCTTTGAAGGGCCGAGGACTAGAATGGAACCAGGCCAGGAGGAAGACAGCTGATAGGATAGTCTGGCGCCCCTCTTCCAAACCTCTACACCTCACGGTAGAAGGGGAACGACTAAGTAGGTATGTTTTTGCACCTCGAAACATCCTCTCATTTGTGAATACATGTTCACATACCATTGTATGTGAACATGTATTCACAGTTGAGAGGATGTTTCTTCTCAGAAGAAATCTTGTCCGAGGAACAGGCTGGCTTTAGACGAAAAAGAAGTACTTCAGAACAAATCTTCAATATTAGATTACTGATCGAAAAACATCTCCAGCATTAACACGATTTATACCATAACTTCATCGATTTCACAAAAGCCTTCAATCGAGTCTGGCATGAAGGCTTATGGCAAATAATGAGAAAATTCAATTTTGATACCAACATCATAGATATCATTGAAGCACTATACAAGGATGCAAGCAGTGCTGTTTTTGCAAGCAATGATATTGGAGAATTTTTCAAAACAACTGTAGAAGTTCACCAGGGATGTATCCTGTCCCCAGTGCTCTTTAATATATATCTAGAACATATTATGCAGGAGGCTCTCTACGATTATAAATCAACCATATCGATTGGAGGCCGACCTCTGTGCAATCTACATTTTGCTGATGATATCGATCTGATAGCTGGAACAGAATCAGAACTTCAAGACCTTACCTCTAGACTGGAGAAAGTAACAAGAACATGTGGGATGGAAATTAATATAGAAAAAAGCAAGATATTGGTGAATAGCCATAAGAAACATGTTCCGACCAACATTACGTTAAATGGGCAAACGTTAGAAGAAGTTAACACCTTTAAATATCTCGGGTCCACTATATGTAGTGATGGAAGATCAATTAAAGAAATCAAGACAAGACTTGAGATGGCCTCAGCTGCCATGACAAGACTGAATGTGATCTGGAAAAGTAACATCAGTTTTCCTGTGAAGATCAAATTATACAAATCACTTGTATTATCTATTCTCTTGTATGGGTGTGAGAGCTGGACACTCACTGCAGATACGGAGCGAAGGATTCAGGCTTTCGAGCATAAATGTTATAGAAGAATTTTGCGCATTTGCTATAAAGAGCACAAAACAAATGTCTATGTTAGAGAGAAGATAAACACCTATGCAGGCCACCAAGAACCACTTTTGTCAATAGTGAAACGTCGAAAGCTTGCCTGGTTTGGGCATGTAACTCGTCATGACTCCCTTTCGTAAACGATCCTCCAGGGAACAGTCGAAGGTAAACGGAGAAGAGGAAGGCAAAGAAAATCCTGGGCTGATAACATCAAAGAATGGGCAGGACACGGTTTTTCCACACTTTTACGCATTGCTGAGGATAGAGAGCAATGGAGGACCCTGTCTGCTGATGCTTCCACCATGGCACCTCTACAACCCATGATGGGTTACAGGTTGAGATGATGATACCATTGTTATTGTTGATTGTTGATGTTTTAACACAGATGAGAAGGGCTCATAGTAGTGTTCATAAATAGTCACATCATTGCAGCTCATGAATCCGTGGGTTAAACTGTTCACAATGATAGTGTATTTATTTTAACAACGTTGGTAGAACAACAAGACAGTCAGTGTGATTTTTTGCTTTAGAGCGAGCTAGAGGCATTCTGCCCTCTGGAGGTTTGTGTGTGGCCCATGCCATTCTATTCATGTATGTGGAATAATTATTAATTATGTATATCTCAACGTGAGAATTCTATTGGAGTTTGATAAATACATGTAAGCTCAAGGTAGGAGCTGTGTAATTCAAACAGTGATGGCTAATTGCAGAATGTTTGTTCTTAAGAGAACAGTTAAATATAAATGAAGAATTATCTTCATTGGGTTCTTATGGTATGGGGAATATAAATGAAGTACAGATTATCTTCATTCTTGTAAACTGTTTTAGAATGTGTTGTATGATGAAGTATCATGTATTATGTGATTAAATTGTAAATGTTGTCTATGCCAGGCATCCGAGAATATTTTATCTAAGTGTGGTGCCCCAGATGTGTTGTGCAGTTTGTAATATCATGGGCATTGCCTACTTTCACAGAACACTTCCTAACACACCATCAAGTCAAGAGAAGCCATCACCAAACAACAAGAAGCACTACAGACCACTCACTAATACAACAGGGGAAGATTCACACCACCTTCTCAACATTAAAGCATAGTAAAGAACCCCGCAACATTAGTGGAGATACTCTATCCCACTTAATCATTGTCCGCAACACTGGGTTACCAACCTGTATTGTTAATGTGTTACTCAGCCTTTTATATACTCTACATTTTAGTTTTGTTAAAAATAAAACCTTTTTTTAATGAGTGAGGGTGGTAAATCATAAGTCAGAAGAGTTCAGGACCACCACCAGTATAAGACAAGGTGATATCCTGTCATCTCACCTTTTCAAACTCCTCATGGACCATGTAAGGAAAGGACCAACAAGTATTCAGTGGGGTACTGGAAGATGAGACAGGTCTGTATTTCAGAGCTAGCATTAGCCGACAATGTTGCCCTGATTGCTAAATCAGAGGCACATCTTCAACCCAACCTGCAAGTCTGGAATTAAAGAGCTGGAGATGAGATGGATGGTCATCAGCAGCTCCAAAACAAAAACCATGGTGACATCACAAGAAAGATGGCTGTATAACATCCTACCTATATTCCAGTCTTGACATATGGATGCGAGTCATGGGCAATTACTACAACCCACAAAAAAGCCAGATTCAAATCTTAGACATGAGGTATCTGAGGGAGATGGTAAAGTGACAAGAAGAGATATGGTCTGCAACCAGAGGATATGGCAAGGCTTCAAAACCCAGCCACTGCAAACTCAAGTAGAACAGTCCCAACTGCAGAATGGAAGAAGATTGGCTACCATGACAAGTATGGGAAACTAAAAGCCAGGGACAACCGAGTCCACAGGGAGGACAACATTAAACAATCTCGGAATGACTGAGGACTGAATTGGAACCAGGTCAGAAAGAAGACAGCCGATAGGATAGTATGGCACTTCCTCCTCCAAACCTCTACACGTCACGACAGAAGAGGGATGACAAAGTAAGTAAGTAATGAGTGAGTCACAAAAATTGATTGTTGCTCTTCACCCTATTAGTTAATATGAAACGTACCTATGATGCCAAAAAGGTCGAGGACCCTTGTTATAGAGATTTGCTTATTTTTTTTTCAATAAACAATTTGTCACTTTCCATTTCTGCCTGTTTCCCCACCCTCATTTCCAATATTTCTGTGACCCACATTTCCTATCTCTCCCTTGGGTCCACATCTGTTTAATACCTTTCACACTAGCAGTTAACAAACCCTAACCTTAAAATAACTTCTCAAATTAAAAACGAAAATGAGAATAAAAATGACAGAACACTTTTGACTCACTCTCACTGCCCAGAGATATGAGTAAATCACAGTTAGACAAGATTTTAACTCTTAGACAGGAGCAATGCTAACAGTGTTGGTTTGTTTATACACCTGTACTTTAGCAATGATGACAGAAAAGAATTAAGTTATTAATAATAATTTAGAAATTATTCCTTTTAATCTAGTTCAGGAGGACAATTCTAAACCAACCCCATGAACTCTTAATCTCTCAAGCAAGATCTGGTTAAAGATTTTCCCTGACATTGATAGTAACATTCATCATGATCCAGTTAAAGATTTTCCCAGACACTGATAGTAACATTCATCATCATCATACTTCAGCTGTCCAAGAAGCATAGACCTTCAACAAACTTATGCTAAGTCTTCCTTTCTTGTGCCTTCAGCTCACATCCTACTATGTCTTCCTCATGTCTGTCTCCAGTTCTCTTCTCCATGTGCTCATTGGTCTCCCTCTACCTCTCTCTCCCTGGGGACTATGGAACAAGGACTGGCCTGGTATTGCTATCAACAGGTTTTCTCAATGTGTGCTGTGTCCATCTCCAGTGTCTTCTTCTCATCTCTTGTACCACTGGTAGTTGTTTGGTTCTTGTCATCTCTTGTACCACTGGTAGTTGTTTGGTTCTTGTCATTATTTGTACCACTGGTAGTTGTTTGGTTCTTGTCATCTCTTGTACCACTGGTAGTTGTTTGGTTCTTGTCCTCTCTTGTACCACTGGTAGTTGTTTGGTTCTTGTCATCTCTTGTACCACTGGTATTTGTTTGGTTCTTGTCATCCATTCCACAAGGTGATCTGGTCATACCACTTCAATCATTCTATTCTATGCAAGCACCCATTTATGAAAGTCTAGCTGTTTTGGTTGTTGTCTTTGTTTTCTCCTGGTTTCAGAGTCATGCTGTACTGACTTGACATTGTTTTCTCCAGGTTTCAGAGTCATGCCATACTGACTTGACATTGTTTTCTCCAGGTTTCAGAGTCATGTCATACTGACTTGACATTGTTTTCTCCATGTTTTAGAGTCATGCCATACTGACTTGACATTGTTTTCTCCAGGTTTCAGAGTCATGCCGTACTGACTTGACATTGAACTGAAGATTTTTTTGCTCTCCACATATTTCCCAATGCAATGAAAGATCCTCTAGCTTTTTGTATTCTTATTTTGATATCACTGTCAGTCCATCCTAGTTGGTCTACATTGCTGCCAAGGTTTATGTATGATCTTGAAGGGTCATTTCTTCAAGTGCAATACTGTTATCATTTGCTGCATTTATTATCATTATCTTTCTTTTCTCCCTGTGTATATTCAAACCTACTTGCTGTAAACTCACACTAAGCACTTTCATTGTCTTGTATCTGATTATGGCTATGGGACTGGAGAGCCAGGCCATCTGATAAATCTACATTATCAAGTTGTTTAGTCACTGGAGACCATTTCTATTGACTAAAGTTGTTCATTCATTCATTCATAACCCTCCACTCCCAAAGGAGCATAGGCCTTCAACAAACACATGCCAAGTCCTCCTGTCACGTGCCATTATCTCAAGTTCTTTCCATGTTCTCCTCATCATTTTCACCTCTGTTTCCAACTCTCTTCTCCATGTACTTCTTGGTCTTCCTCTGCCTCTCTTGCCCTGGGGGTTCCAGAACAAGGACTGCCTTGTAATGCTATCAACAGGTTTCCTCAGTGTGTGTCCTATCCATCGCCATCGTCTTCTTCTCATTTCTTGTTCCACTGGCACTTGTCTAGTTCTTGACATCAGTTCCACGTTGGTAACCTTGTCATACCATTTTAATCCCTCTATTCTACGCAAGCACCCATTTATGAAAGTCTGTAGCTTTTTGGTTGTTGTCTTTGTTGTTCTCCATGTCTCTGAGCCATACAATAGGACTGACTTCACATTTGAGTTGAAGATTCTTATTTTCGTGTTGGATCCTATTTCTCTTGATCTCCATATATTTCCCAATGCAATGAAAGCTCCTCTTGCCTTTTGTATTCTTATTTTGATATCGCTGTCTGTCCCTCCAACTTTGTCTATATTACTGCCAAGATATGTGTATGATTCTACATCTTGTATTGGTGTTTCTTCAAGTTCAACCCTGTTATCATTACCTGCATTTATTCGCATTATTTTTGTCTTTTCCCTGTGTATTTTCAGACCCAATAGCTGTGACCTCTCATCGAGTGTTTTCAATTTGTCCTGCATCTGATTACGGCTATGGGACAGAAGAGCCAAGTCATCAGCAAAATCCAGATCATCCAACTGCTTAGTCAGAGTCCACTGGATTCCATTTCTGTTGTGTGTTGCCGATGATCTCATAACCCAATCTATTGCCAGCAAGAAAAGAAATGGAGACAAGAGGCATCCCTGTCGCACTCCTGTTCTTATCCCAAACGGTTCTGTAAGCTGTCCTTCGTGAAGAACTCTGCATGTCATGTCTTCATATGTTTTCTTTATTAAATTAATGATCTTCAGGGGAACTCCATAATGCCTCAACAATTTCCAAAGTGATTCTCTGTCTACACTGTCAAATGCCTTTTCGTAGTCCACAAATCCGATGTATAGTGGTGAATTCCATTCCAGACTTTGTTCAACTATTATTCTCAAAGTGGCTATCTGGTCTGTACATGATCTGTTTTGTCGAAAACCTGCTTGTTCATCTCTCAGTTTCTTGTCTATGGACTCTTTTAATCTCTCAAGGATAATCCTGTTTAATACTTTTCCTGGCACTGATAGTAACATTATTCCTCTATAATTTGTGCACTCTTGTAAATTTCCCTTCCTAGGCAACTTAACCAGATATCCTTCCTTCCATTCTGCTGGTATCTCTTCCTTATCCCAGACTTTACCAAGTAATTTATATAACATCTCTGTAGCCGTGTCGATATCTGCTTTGATGGCCTCTGCTGGAATGCCATCAGGTCCAGACGCTTTTCCATCTCTTAGAAGCTTTATGGCTTTCTTTATTTCTTCCTTCATTGGTCTTTCACCATTAATTTGTAGCTCTTCTTCTGCTGGCTGGATGTCCGGCGGGTTTTGTGGAGCTGGTCTATTGAGAAGATCCCCAAAATATTCTGTCCACCTCTTCATTTGCTCTTGTATATTGCTGAGCAGTTTCCCATTCTTGTCTTTTATGAGGCAACTTGTTTGCTTGTATTTCCCTGTTAGCTTCTTTGTGCTGCTATACAGTTCTCTCATATTTCCTTTGGCTGCAGCATCTTCTGCCTCTCTTGCCAACTCCTCAATATACTTCCTCTTGTCTCTTTTGATACTTCTTTTTACTTCTTTGTTTGCTTCTGTGTACACTTCTTGAGCCTCGGCTTTGGAACTTACTAAAGTTGTTGGTTGAGGTCAATGTTTTCATAATTCAATCTATAGCCAATAGGAAGGGAAATGGTGACAGGAAGCATCCCTGTCACACTTCATCTCTTATCCCAAATAGTTTTGTAAAACTTTCTCCATGAAGAGCTCTGCACATCGTGTCTTCATGTTTTTTTTATTAAGTTAATGATCTTCAGGGGGACTCTATAATGTCTCACTAATTTCTGAAGAGATTGTCCACACTGCCAAGTACATCTTCATAGTCCACAAAAACCTATGTAAAGAGGAAAGTTTCATTTCAGACTTTGTTCCACTATTATTCTAAATGTGGCAGTCTAGTTTGTACAGGATCTGTTTTGCTTAAAACCTGTTTGTTTATCTCTCAGCTGTCTATCTATGGACTCTTTTAATCTCTCAAAGATGATCCTGTTTAATATTTTTGATGGCACTGATAGTAATATTGTTCCTATGTAATTTGTGTGCTCTTGTAAATCTTAAGCAGCTTGACCAGATAACCTTCCTTCCATTCTGCTGGCATTTGAAATAAACATAATTCCTCAGTAATTTGTGAACTCTTTTAAATCTCATATGGGGTAACTTGATCAGATGTCTTTCTTTACATTTTTTCTTGATACCATTGTCTATTCTAATGGGTCTGTGATCCATGGTGAGAAATCTGGTTGGGGCTTCTCTGCTAGGGTACAGGGCAGAATCATCGCCGAACAAAGTGGGGCTTACAAGATAACAACTTCCAGCATGAGAATGGAGGTCAAGGCTGTTACTGCAGGGTTAAGGTGGATAACTGAAACTTCATTAAAAAAAGGATATCATTGTGTCCGACTCTCAGTCTATAGTTCAGAAGGTTCAAAGTGGTTGGTTGCATCATGAATGGAAAACATTCATAGAAGCTTCCAGTCTACAAGAGCTGGTGTGGATATACTGTCCTGGTCATGCTGCGGTATGTGGTAATGAAAGAGCTGACAGACTAGCAATAAGAGCACCCATAGTGGGGACATTAGATATGGATAAGGGAGATATACTGAGAGCAATTAATGATTGCCTGTTGGAGAATGACACTGCAATAGATGAATCATCAAGGTTAAGACTGTTGGAATTTGGCATCAAATGTAAAGCTAGTAGAGATGGATGTATGAAAAGATGCATCTGTTGTGTTTACAACCAGTGAGCTACAGGAACAGTTAGCATTCACATTCAACATATACTGATGGAGACTGAGCACCTATGGGTTTGCCCAGAGTGCAATGATGTCAATTCTTTATAACAATAACAATGTTTTGTGGGAATGTCTTCTCCCTCAAAGATGGTCAGGTATTACTTGTAACTCTAGATGCTCCATAACAGATGAGGTAGTTCCACCAAAACGCTCTTTAACATAATTCTTCTCTTCTGTAGAAGCTGATTCAGTTCATAACTGTACAAGAAAATTTTTTCCCCTTCCTTTCATTGACTTGTGTGTGGTAGGAATCTCTGTAAACTTTTTACTGAAAAGAGTAGCAGTAGGGAGGTAAAGTTGTAAGGCACCTCAACCATGCCAGCTGTCAAGTCATAAAGTTTTAAAGATATTTTAGACATGCAACTGCTGCCCCCCCCCCCCCCCCCTCCTCCTCCCAGTTTTAATTGGAACCTGCTAACTTCTATTATTTGACCAGTAAAATTAAAAAAAAAACAGTAACTTAAATCCTGCTTTTCTCCAACAATTACAGTTGGGACGTTTGTTTTAATATTCTTTGATGCCTGATAAAAAACAAAAAAAGTTAGTTTCTTATAACTCAAAAATGTTATTGTTAAGTAAACACATATAACTAGGCCTAACTAAGACTTCAGTGAACAAATTCCCAGTATAGATCAATTTAAATTATGAAAATGCTCACGTAAAATTGTTTAAAATCATTTCTTTACATGTCCAGTATATTGCAAAAACATTTTTTTTTTCTCAGGAATTTTACATTATACCATGACACCCTTGAAAGCTTCCAAATGTCAATATTTTCATTCATCTTTTTTGTGTGTGTGCTCCTAACAGAGCATACAGACACCATTACAGCTGGACCACTTGTTAGAAGCCTGCACCAAGCATTCACATACACTTGCAGCAGTGGAGTCTGTGACAATTTGTTTAACATAATGAGGTAGCCAGCCCCACCCACAACCCCACAAGTCACTTTGTACGACACGCTCAAGAGTGCAGTAGGCATATTCTTTCTTTGTTTCTTCAGAGACCCAGGGGAATTACATGGGACATAAATATTTGACATACCTCATAGTCTGTTTCCCGCTTCATTTCTGTAATTAGACGTGTGACATTAGATTCCATATTTCTTTCAACCTGAAGGCAATGAAATATAGCAGATGATGGGTACCATTTGAAGACTATGAAGACATACTACATATATTTACACCAGTATCTAAGCAGCATTACCTCACAGCATTAATAACTGTCAAATGGTGGGGCCTAATGCAACTGCATTAGCCATAAACAAATATGCTTTTTTAAAAATAAATACTTTATCATTTTCCATTACTTCATTCTCTCCTTTCCTTTTTCACTTTCAATATTTCTGTGACCCACAGTTACTATCTTCCCCTATCCCCACATCTGTTTAATACACTTCACACCAGCAGTGAACATACCCTAATCCTCAAAGTTATCTCCAAACTTAAAAATAAAGAAGATCAAAGGGGATGATTTGGTAGATCTTTACATGATAGAAATTATTTTTTAAAAATGATAGCAAACTAAGGACTTACTCTTTCTCAAAGGTATTTAAAAGTGTGATATCCCTAGGATTAAAGGTACTTATTCTGTGTTTCCATTGATATCCTATGAGAAGCCTTATTAAAATTCACTTTATTAATGAACTGCATAAGATAAGAATGGGGTCCTTTATTTGAAGTGACGTTATCATTTGGTAAATTATAATTTAGTTTCAATTTTTCAATGTTTTGTTGAAAGAATTGCAGTAAGAGGGTTATGCTGCAGAGATGCAAATAACTTATATGCTGCACTTCTTCAACATTTGTTATATTCTGGAACTTGAAACAGATATGATTGTATCAAGGCAGATCTTTAGAGAGCTCAGTGTTTCTAAAGTAGATCCTCACATCACATAGGTTGCCTGCTGCTGATCTAGTCTATATTTTAAAACCATAAAGTGACTTCTGTTACTGTTTTAGCAATCAGAGTGAAGTTAAACAGCATGTGTACATGCTTTGGCATTTTTATTATAGTTTTGTGATGAACCACATGATTATGGTTTTCTTTAAATTACCACAGAAATGTGACAAGCCAAGTATCTACAAATTCTAAGTCTCCTGAGAAAATGAATGTCACATTTACTTAAAAACATAGTCGACAGTTACGAGAGTTGAGTTGATAGTCATAATTCATTATCAAATGATGGGAGAGATGAGGAATGTTACATTTAGCTGATGAGTGGGTATTGCCTGGTCATTGGAAAACCAATAGAACTTGATCTAAAGCTACAGTTAATGACTAGTCACAGGTGAAAGACAAAGCTAAAGATAAACTTTTAAAACCACAAACAATTGTCAAAATATTTATGTGATATAATTATACTTGACTTGTTTAAAAAATTTTTTTATTTTTTTGTAACCAGCAGCACTTGGGCTATCAGCCCTTTGGCCCAATGTGACATGTCATTGCAAGGCTGGGGAACCTGTGGACTTTCCTCCTAACCAGGTAAGGAGCTTCACTCCTTCCCATCCACAGAGGGTTTATCTCAGGAGCTGTTCAGGTTATTCAGTAAAAATCCCAGTTGGTGACACTTATTCAAATGCCCATGCCCGGGCTTGAACCTTGAACACGTGATCGCCAGTGCAATGTTGTAATCATTACACCAGCATGGCTTCCAATAGCAATATTTTGTGATTTTCATTTGTCACCGTGTTTCATTATGAAATATGTAGTTTTAAATGTTCTGGTATTTGCATCTAAGGTACAAACAAAGGACATGATGCTATACTTTATGCTTTTAATTTGCTTTTGAAAAGTGGAAAAAGTAGAAAAATGCTACTCAAATGATGAAACAGTTGTAAATAAAGGGTAAAAATAATTACTTTTTACTCTCTCTTTTATTCTTACTGCAAAATGTCCAGCTCTGAGCAGACTCCTGATAAGCAGAATTTTTTTAGGTGGTTCCTGTAACTTATACTTATCAAGACTGTCCTGTAGGTAAGGCCATATATGAATTACCTTGATGTTCCAAGACTAGGAAAGCAAGTTTCATTGACTGCAACAATAAACTGTCTTCATCAAGTTCATATTCTACTGTTAACATTGTTGGTGTGTTTTTTACTACATGCATTGTGTTTTTATAAATTCCAATTATGCTTGTATTAATACTAATGGAGAAACACTGCACATCTTGACTCCCTATCAATTTCCCATCAGTTTAATATATAATAAGTGCATGTTCACATAAACAATTTACACAAAAACATAGTATATTCTGCTGTTTAGAATTCTTTGGGAAAAAAAGCAAACACACACACACTCAAAATGGAGGCACAGTGTAAGTAATAATTTTGGAATCAAAGAATTAATGTAGGCTACAATTGTTGTACATGGAAAAAATATAGGAAGAGGTGAAGTCTGGGATGTAACCTGGTTCACTATTTATTTGTTATCAATATGTATCATGAGAACCTTATTACACATTAAATTTCCCACTACACCCTCAGTAATCCTTACATATTAATCTTTGTTTTTGGTTCTGGTTGCATACTGCTTTACTATATCGTGCAGTTCTCTAAGTCTGTCTATTCTCAACACCTCTTCTACTGATATGGGTGAATTGCAATCCCGTAAATAATATAATATTGTTATTTTCTGTTTTTCATATTATTTTATTGGGTAATGTTCACCCTTAGCCCCACCGATGTCCTATTGTAACTTTTCGTTTACTTTGTACATCGACTTTAAGCAAACATTCGTACGATTTAAGCAAACATTCGTACGATATCCATATCGACTTTTTAATCAAGATTTGCAGTTCTGAGTAACTATGCGAGAGGCATTGATGGAAAATGCTGAAGGTGCAGGCGATGCAATAAATCTTTCAGTGTCCAGAGTGACTCATTTTTTGCCAGGAGTCATCTCAAATTGCAACAGATAGTGCTAATTATATATTTGTGGGCATTTGATACCCCCAGCAAACGGATATCGC